>VKOC01006903.1:0-26559 GCA_009364415.1 Spea multiplicata
GCGCGGCGGCGCCCCCTGGAGTGTGGCGCCCTGTGCGGTCGCACAGGTCGCACACCCCAAAGGCCGGCCCTGCTTAGAAGACACATAGGCTTGCATCCGTACAACTAAATTAAAAATACAGTGGAAAATAGAATTCTACTGAACAATTTAGTTCACAATATGTGTGCTGTGTATTTAATTTATATTAAAAAAACATTTACTGCCACCAGTATTTTTTTTCAAAAAATTGTTTACATTTTTTCAGTGTATTTGTATATATTTTGTATGCTTTTGTTCTGTGTTTGCCTTTGTGATCTTGAACATTTGCTAGATAATATATGTTACATAATTAAAGGAACAGTGAACAATTTGCAGTTAAATTAATTTTAACACTCATGTTGTACAAGGAGGATATAGCCAGGATGATTTCCATATACATAGCATAAATCTTAAAGCGCAAGCATCCTTTATCACACCTTCTGCTGTTTCCACTCTATTTAATATGCAAATTTATACCCTTGTTTTTTGTATGTTATTTTAGACCAGATGTCTTTGCTGAACTTTTCTTAGCCTGTGTAATAATGTTTTTATTTATTCAAGCTGTTCTGACACAACATAATCCCCATTGTTGTCATAATTATAGAATAACATGATAAAGTTCATAAAATTAGTTAACATCTATAATTAATATAATTACATGTATTTTTATAAATATTTGCTGGCAACGCAGAACATATTGAAATATAGAACATATAGAAATTAGGAATAGTGGTCACATGTATGCTGTTACTGTGTATTTATTCATACTCTTCATAAATGTCAACAAGTATATTAACTACAGAAAATTAAACGAAAAATATATTAAATGCACAATGCAAAGTCTCTAGCTCTATTCACTCTTACTTATAATGCTCCCTATATTCATGATCAGATTCATGCCTAAAGCTCATTTCTCACTTTAAGGGTGTTGTGAGATTCATAACGACTAAACTTATCCATACTTCTTCCCGCTCCTGCTTAAGTTCTTTTGACAACGTGAACCTTTTTTTCCCATGTCATCCCCATTTTCAGTCAGTTCCATACATGTCATGGTATAGCCTTACCTAGGAAATTACAGGCTGGGTATGCAGAGTCTCTGGGGCACAGTGTCTGGTGCTGACTCCATGAAATTCTTCTCTGATTCAGTAACATCTGAGCATCCCAGTTGGTGATTTCCATATTACAGTTGAAATCTATGGAGATGTGGCGATAAGTTGTGGGAGCTACCCTGGTTCAAGTGTAGGGCTATTTCTAGCCTAAATACACAATTGAGTCTTTGGAAATCCATCATGACGCATAATTTTCTCCTGAGTCCCTTTCTTGTTACAATGGGAGTCTGCCAATATACTGTTGTTTATAATGTATGTGAAAATGTGCAAAGCAGGTCCAATGCAAATATTAATTCGATCCAAATTCTTTGCTACCCCTGCACTTTTTGTACCATCCTATGTCTACCTTACTGCAAGGAAGTTGTCCAGAGCAGTGTCATTTGAGATCCAGCAGTATGGCAGGAAAACATAGATTCAAAGAGGTCTCCCTTCTCCAACTAGTTTCACATGTATACCCATGTATTCAACAAATGCCATACGTCTGCATTGTAAGTTAAACACCAGACCACATAGTTCCATCTGAGTATACTGTGTTGTGGGCATTTTGCTGGTCCTGTCCCTCAGGGCACTCTTGGATCGCTCTTGGATACTTCTGATCAATAGTACCAAGCAATACTAAGCAAAAAAGATGAGCAAAATGAATGTGCAGTTCAGGGCATAATACATTAACTGAGTCATGAAAGTGCCATCATGGGTCTGTGGGTTTGCTGGAGCCGATATCACCTAATCTGAAAAGTGTGATTGTCACTTTAAAAGGTTATTGTGTGGGTAGACATTAAAGTTAGAACATAGTGAGCAAACCCTACAGTAATAGCGCAAGAAACAATTGCTTGATTAAACACAATGGTATGCAAATGTTACCAGGTGGAGAAAGGTACATCCTAGTTCTATACCTAACTTAAAGAACGTGCAGGACAATCATACCCTAATAGGAAGCAGACCAAGAATGTAAAAAAAATGCAACAAATATTGATTTATGACAAATACTATTCTTTACTGTTTTTTGGCTGTTGCGGTCTCTGCTAAATAATGTCTGACCAGACTTCTCTGGACAGTAGATGGGTGTACCAGGGTCCCAGTGTTTTCTGCTAATGCTTTTCCTTGATATCCTCTCCGTTTACAATACATCCTGGAGCTCTTCCACAAAAGAGTGGAGTCTCCGTGCACACCCTCTTCTCCATTTGTAGGAACAAGGGAGAGGCTGTCCCTTTGGTTTACGTCATGGCTCTGCCCTTCTGTGGAAGTACCCCAAGAAGCCAAAATAATGCTGATTAGACTTGTACATTGAGATTCATACCAATTGCAAATTTACAGAATTTTGGGAAATTTGATGATTCATACAAAGCCCCAAAACCAAAGCCAGAATCGTACGAAAATGTACTGACACACTCTGACTCACTCTCTCACACTCTCATTCTCGTTCACTCACTCTCTCACACTTTCCCTACATTCTCTGCTGACCACTTCCGCTTTCACGTCTTCTTCTTTATCTTTTTCTGCTTCTTCTTCATCTTTACTCTTCTCCCTTCTCTTCTCTATTCAGCAGCCCCAAGAGTAGAGTATTAAAAAGTGATGAACATGTGGCATTTCTAAATTGTTTAAAGCTAGAACTGTAGGGAAATACTATGTGTATATTTCCCAGTTTCACACACCCACAAAGCTTAAGTGCAGGCTATCTTTGTTTTAATTAAAAAATACAATTTATGAATATGGGCCTATATACAAAATACTAATAGAAATTTAAAATGCTGTGAATTAATAGAAGAAGCTGTATTCTATAACCATTGGTATATTACTTAACGGTCATCTATTCACTGCAGCATTTCATGCCCCATTCTGTTTGTATATTCAGTACATTTTTTACTAAAGCACCAAATGCTCTACTAATACCTACGATCACTGTGCCCCACCAATTTCTTATTCAAAAAAAATCAGAACTTTTTACCTTTACTAGTCTCTAGTAACCAAAAGCACTTACCTGTAGCATTCTCACACGTTATGTCCTATTTACACATTATACAGCGCTGCAGAATATGATGGTGCTATTTAAAACAATACATAATAAAGAAGAAGAAAAAACTTGACATCACAGCCTCTTTGATCTTCTTGATCTCCTACTGACTGCATTGTATAGCACATGGCACACTTAGTATCATTTCAATATCAGCTGTATTTACACTTATCAAGGTGTTTTGATACTTCTGGTTTTATTAGTTTAAAACCATTAAAAGTGAGCTTAGTTTGTTTTGAAACATGGGGTAATCCTGTTCACCTGATATATAATATAATGATCACAATAATATTTACTCTTTAGATAGGAACAGACATATTTTGCAGTGGGAAATTTGGAAACCAATTGGACACCTCCATTTTTCATTTAAAACAATCCGTAATTGGTTTCCCTTGGTTAAAAATGTATTTATTAACCATGTGTTTATAATAGAATCCCTCCATTCCCTTTATAAAGGCCCAAAACCGAAATAGTAATGAGCATACTGTTAAGCCAAGCATTTTGCAAATAATAATGATAATGATTTCAAAATGCAATATGCCTGTTAGTAATAAAAAAAACAGCGATGAAATATAAAATGTTGTCACATCTCCAAAAACTGAAATAAATCGGTCAAGAATTAAAAAAAATTCTATATCTTTGATAATATTTTGCTTTTTGCATGTTTCTATGTACTCTAAGCCCTGTTATCCTAAGCAATTAAATTATTGGCTTATCATAAAAAAGACAATATATTTAACCCTTCAGGGTCTTTATAAAGGCCATTGAAGTCCCACTTTGCCTCCTTGCACATGTGCCGTACAATTGTGGACAGACCTAAGGGTTGTCAGCTTCCTGCTGTGCAACTGAAACATAATTACTGAAAACCAAAGTTTGATCCTAAAACCAGAGGTGGATCTAGAGCCTGATCTAAGTAGGGGCACTCACAGTAACACATCCAAACACACTAACACACATGCACACACACTAACATACCCACAAACACACTCGCATAACACACTCCCCTGGACATTAACACACATGCACACATGTGCATGTGTAGAAACATACTAACATACTCACACACACACAGTAACATTTCTTACCAAGAATCAACCCGTCATAAATGCAGCTTGCAGTACTAGTAGAGGGCATGGGAATTCTTGGTGGCAGACATTAGTGTCCGTGCCGTCCACAGGATTTTATGGTTGACATTGGGGACATATGCACAACTAAGTACTCTATACTTCCGAGTGTGGTTAGTAATTAAAAATGACTGTGGAGATCTAACAGACTATCATGCTGGTGCCTATGGGCTTCTGTGATAATTGAATCAATTTACTTTTTTAATCCATGTAGACACTGCCTACCTAGATTAGATGAGGGGGAGTTAATAATAATAATAACAACATCTGTTTTTGTTCTTATTCCAATAATATTTATGTTAGTGGTTTAATGTTAGTGCCACAGACAAGAGCTATAAACAACATAGGTAGCAGTCAATATTATCAGTCAATGTACTGATAAATTTAAGAATCCGTTTTGGTTCAAAGTGCTAAATGTGGCACCATCACCATAGCAACCACTGAGGTGTGGAGAGCTCCAGACAGCCTTAAATTAGCTAGGAGTAGGATGGGAAGTGGACAGGGGGTGTACATAGCCAAATATCGATAACCTGCCCAGAGAAATAATAAAATGTGGGGAAGCAATGCTTCGCCCAATGACTACTGGTCAAACCAGGAGAGTTCCCGGGTATGGTGCTAACTTTGGTCAGGACAGCTGGATACAACTGAGATTACTACATAAGCCAAATGAGGATCTTCTAAAACAGGTCATCTGATTCTTGGCTTTAGTTACTTACTTGTTAATATCCCATGTGTACTAAAAGCTTGTATATGCTGATGACTACATCCAAATCTAACACAGTGGTTTTCTTCAACGTGAACCCTTGCCAGCCCATACTGTAACTAAAATTGTCTAAGTTTTTTAAGCTTGCATGACCCTGTTGAAAGTTACAACTAAAAGCAGAGAGTGGGGGGGGGCATATGGATCCTCATTGTCTCAATCTTGTTGCAAAGGTAATTAGGACCCAAGTGCAGAGATGTGAGCTGAATGTACATAATTTACATATTCCTTCCCTTCTACTGAGAGATATGTTCATATGCATATCTCTTCCATTAACAAGTCCCCAAAATAATGTGATACTTCAGACTGTACAAATATCTAAAGATAATTAAGGGCGAAGATAATAAAAAAAATGATAACACACCCCTAACAAATGTGTGATTATCTGCTAATTATTATGCAAGCACTGGGAATTTATCCGAAATAACTTGCTTTTTTGTAGTTGGAATCATTGTTTCTGTAGCACATAGTGAAAGGGTGTTGTTTGTCTTACTATGACGATTAAGTCATAGAATTGCATTTATACATACCACTTCAAATTTTTATATATTTAAATTTGTGAAAATAGTTTATATATTTATTGAAGCAAACTAGCAATCCATTTACTGAAAATCACAGCTAATTTCTTTCTTCATTACAGCTTTTTAGGAGATTTGATTTGCTTTCGTTTGCATTCAATATAAACCAGCATAATTTACACATGTTAAGTATAAGAGTATACTATTTGCCATTTTTAAAGTGTCAGAGATTTAACTTGGCTGTTAAGTAGTTAAATGTTGTGGAGCCCAAGGTGAGATGGCGCACACTGGCTCAGATAGGAAGGATATGGATGTGCACAGGATTATTGTGGCCCTCCATTCCTGGATATTCACCATTCATATGTGTCTTCTGGAGACCCTTCAAGCGACTGGCAATCTAAATGAAGATTGCCAGTCAATTGTTATATGCTCACGCTCTTATCAGTAAAATTGGAGGCACAGCTATTCTTTGCAGTGCTGTACCATTACCCTAACATTCTCTTCCGTGACAGATATGGGCATTTATGTTGAGGGGCAAGAACATCCAAGCTCTGAACCACTAGTTAAAATATTATGTCACTGCATACCTCCCAATTATTGAAATGGCCAAATATGTTTCTAGAAGGTAGAACTTCAACAAAACCTCTTGTGGAACTTTATGTCTAAGAAGGAATTTATGGGTATTTTTTCTTTCTGAAGCAGTGCTTCCAGTTGTTGGTGCCATAGTAATACCACTTGGATCTCCAATATTCCACTTCTAATACCCACACACACTTGGGGACATATGGCCCATTTTTTCCCTCTGTTAAAACATCCAAAGTGACACAAGTGAACAAAAAGTGCAATGTGCAATGGGGAATACAACAATGTGAAAAGGTGCCGTACAACCCCAGTCCACAGCTGGTATTTTAAAAACAGCCAATAAGCCATGGTAGGAAACGAATAAAAAAGGTGTAACAGAGGGTCTTATCAGTGCATTCAGCACAGAAGCAACTGGCGTATCCTCACCATGCCAAAACCGTAGGGTATGTGCCAACCTTATGCCAGAGGATCAAGTTTCTCCTTTATGAATTTATGCATTATCTTGGACAGAAAGGTGGTCCTTTTTCAGGGAACAGAACAATCTTGTTTCATATCCCTTCAAAATATGCATAATGCATACAAGGACTATTATTTTTGTTCAAACTGGATTAGTTTGAAGTTTGACTTCAAAAGTACAAGCAAACTACACTTTTTTCTTCTATAAGTATCTACCATGGTTTCTACCTTGCAACTTTAGGCTAGACCACCACAAGTTGAAGGATCAAACATCTGTTCTTCTTTCAGCTTAATTCTTATCATCCATTGCCTTGTGGATATGATGTAGCTTTACACCCACAAACTCTACTCCATGTAAGCTGTGAGAACTGCTAAAGAGCAAATCAAATTATTACAAATAATTTCAATTCCACATTACTTATCAATATTTTTCTTTTGTTCCGTTTTGGGTATGGCATGAAGGGATTAAATATATGCAAGATCAGCACACATTAAAGGAGGAGCAAACTTTAAGCACAGTAACCCCTACCATGAAAAATTACAACATCTTAGACATACAGTATATTGAAGAGTATGCAAAATGTATCGATAAGTAAACAAATGTGTATACCGTTCCCCTAAGAATTACAGAGTGCATATTTATGAAAATAATTAAATAAGTAGTACCTATATTTTTTCTTATTATAATAATAAAATTATATCAGCAGCAATAGTAATTGTGGTATTTGTGGTAGAGCCAAATTTGTGGTAGAGCCAAATTTGTACATTAGTAGGTAGAAGAAGTAGTCTCAATGGTAAAAATAGGACATCTATATTGGTGGACAGGCAAGTTTTCGTTTCTCAAACTGAATAACGTACAAATGAATATGGCGGTGGATAAACGGACCCGAAGATGAAGACACACATAATAGTGTGAAAAAAAATAAATCCCTAACATTCTAACCCACAGCTAATTTTGCAGAGAAGCGCCTCGGCTTCATCAGGGTGGTGAATCACTAAGCGGAAAACCCGACTTTGGCGCAAGGATCAAAACGTGCATATGAACAACCCTATTTGTCACCGACAGGGGCCCGTCTGGCATCAATCAATAAAGAATCTGAGCAGTTGCCCTTTCCCATTCATTCTTTAGTGTGAAAGAAATGCAGTTATGTCAATGCTGCTGCTAACTGTTAAAGTGTTATACATTTGTTTCATTCATAGGTTCATTTTATGATTGAGGGACAGCATTGGATCATTCATATAAATCGTCAGAAGCAAACCTAAGAATCAAACAAATGTATAACCACTGTAACAGTTTGACATAACTGCATTCACACTAAAGAATGAATGGCAAAAGGCAGCTGCTCTTCATTGGTTGATGCCAGACGAGCCCCCTGCCAACTACCAATCGAGTCGCTCTTACGGACCTTTAAATCCTGTCGCGGTTTTTGCTTCTCCTGAAGCCGAGATGTGTCGGTTAGAGTGTTAGGGATTCCTCACGCTATAAGTTTTTTTCGGGTTTGAGTGCAAGGATCTATTTTTCTCACACTATTAGCTTTTTCTTCCTTGTGGATTCCAGTATTAACCCCTGCTACACTATGAAGGACTTAAGATAGGCTTGAAAGCTGGTAGAAAACAAAAAACCTAATAATAATGAAGAATGTATAGGAATATTCGCCTGAAATGAACACGGAAACGAGCGAATATTCGTAGAATGCGAAAAAAAATTTTTCCTTGAAGACGAACACAAATTCTTTGCTGGCGCCCAAGTGTACTGAATATGAAGAGTAATTTGTTGGGGCAAGCACTAGTTATGTACAATAATGAAATTGGGTGAACAGGAAGGTGTATTATCATTATATATCATTATATAACGCTAATATGATCATAACATGTTGGTGTGTGACCTTACACATTAAATGTTCAGAAGGTGGCAGTAGGTGAAGTATGTGTGGGAAGCATTTATGGCCAGATATCTCACGTGGAGGTATGACTGACTATCTGGGTCAACCTACAAGTATGTGTGGTTAATGTGTTTTTATATATAAAGTTATTGCTTAGTACGTGTGTGAGAGCCTCATATCTACTGACTCATGTTGTCGTCACCTTAAAAATTTTGTTTTAACCATTTAGGTTCTGGACGGGGATAAGTGAATTTCACGTACAGGGTTAAAAAAGTGTGCCAATGCATATACCATAATTATAAATCTCTGGATAAATGTTTTTTGGGATGGTATGAGTGTGTATTCATGTTTCCCCAAAATTAAATTATGGTATTGCAATGTAAAGTTTAACAAATCTGTGTTAATGTGTGATGCGTACACACAATCCACATCAAATAGTAGCCATCTGATCACCTAACCATGCAATGTTACTTAAGAAATTGTATGCAGAGTTTTCTCTATGGTAACTATGCTAGCATTTGGATTTGATAAGTTATATTTAAATATGTACTAAACTCTGAGAGGGTTACTACTCCCAAGTTAAAGGAACACTCCAGCCGTCATATGCACTTTTCAGCTTAAGAAATGCATAGAAAAATACCTATAAATTACTTAATATGCATTTTTTGATGGTTGAGCTGCTTAAGACAGCGTGTTGATTTATTTTACAGCACTTGTCTTAGCTTATTCTGACAGCAAAATCACTATTCACAGTAAACTGTGAGTTGGGTGTTTCATGTTGCGTACTGGGAGTCAACCAACACTGCTGTTGTGTTTGTTGTTGAGTCTGTCAGTCCTATCGAGTTTAATGGGAATCTGGTTCTACTCAATGTGAACCTGAAGCCCTTTTTCAATTTCATTACCAACTTTATTCATGTCTACCTGAACGCCAATTTTCTGAGACTGCCCCTCAAATCTACTTGAGTCGACATAAACTGTAATTGAGTTGATGGTTGACTTTAGTGTCAAGTTGTGTCGACTTTGGTGTATGACAAGTTGTACCATTTCATCCAACTCAAGTTGGCCTGAGCAACGCAACTGGAGTATCAATTCATCATAACATGATCCTTTGTGAATAGACTTCTAAGTATCATACAAAGTGTCAGCCATGACTGTACATTGCTACCTGTTGTTGCACATAATGCACTGAAGAGCAAGCATGTTTCTATTATCTTAAATTTACACATTTTCATTGTTTGTTGCCCCTTTCATGAATGGTATTTCTAAATCTTAAATAACAAAGAAGTATAAAATCACAGATACATAGATACATTCTAAATATTTTTTTACGCATACTGTATAGATAGCAATTTATAATAAAGTCAGAAAGACAGGCATTTCTAACCAATACAGGCATGCAGATAATGAAATGTCAATATTATGCACATTTAACCTTTAAGGAACACAGTGTATGAGAGGACAGAAGGCAGGCAAGCTGTGTAATCTTACACTACGTATTTTGGGTGATCTTTAAGTAGGGTTTGCTGCAGGTGCTGAGATACGAGATACAGTGGTTCTCCTCCTTGTGCTGTAGGGCTGTTAGGAGGGATTTCTGGGTGTCTTTATGTGTGACTCCAGAACAAGTGCTAAAGTGCTTAAGGAAATTAGAAACGGACATATCTGGGAATAAAAATAAGTCATGCTGAAGTTAAAAATGCCAGTTGCATTCCATGCGTGACTTTGCCCAACAGTGTTAAAATCATGTCAGTTATGAGAGATTTTCAGGGTTACTAAAACCTGACCAAAATAGCAAACATTCATCTCGTTTTGCAACACTGTGTTCTTTAAAAATTAGTACAGCGGCAGAGGATGAACTATTTGAGTGTCTGATCATTATGCAATTCAGAAGGAATAAATTGCTTGTTCGCCTGGCACTAAAAAAAGTTCATTCATTCACATGTTATAGATTGGTATGAATGCAATATTTCCATGGTACTAAGCTAATATGTAGTTGTGTTCATTAGTCTTCTTACCCAAAAGTTTTGCAAGAAAAGTGAGAGCCTAAAGAGCTTTGTTAGTGACACCTTTGACAACCATTGTTAGCAGTAATGGTTGATGTTGGTGCATTGTGATTAAAATATGCTACAATGGGATGTGTGACGAGATGGGGTGGTTAAACTAGAAATGAGTCTGCCCAGTTGGGGAAAGGTGTCCCTAGGACAGACATCAGGCAGCTGAATACAATAAAGGTGTTCCCTGGTTTTTTTGCATTAAAAAAAACTACTAAAACATATAGGAGATGTAGCAAAGCACCAGGGTCTCAATCCCACAAGGGGCACAGTGAGGGAGACCATAGGATCTCTCTTCACTTGCCCCACTGGCCAGAGCCGTAAAGCACCAATCCCACCAAGCATGTTGCTGGGCAAGTGTGTCACTGCTTCACTTTATTCATCAGTCCTTCAGTTAATAAACACATGGAGGGACTGACTGATAGAGGTACGCGCACCCTCCAGGAAAGCCCTCTCTATTGGCTCTTCCTAGATCTCAGATGTAGACAGCACATGAGGACAAAGAGGGAGCAGCCGTCACCAGCCAGTAGACCCCCCCCCCAGCCAACCAACAAAGGTAGTGGTTGTGTGAGTATGTTAGTGTGTGTGTAAGTATGTTAGTATGTGTGTGTGGTAGAGAGATACGTAAGTGTAAAAATAAAATCAGAATCACATGTACATAGATTAACATTTCCACCATGTGGGGATAAGGGATATACCAGATGTAGGTAAAGCACATGACAGGGAACTGGGGATTTTATAGGAGCAAGGGATTTGACAGGAGGCTGGGGCAAGGAATAGGATGAGCGTGTAAAAAATCTGACAGGATAGGAATATGACGCAAGGGAGATGTAATGGTGAGTTGAAAAACATGGGGGAAATATAATGGTGGGTGTTACACCAATACAAGAGGGAGAAGGAGTAGTTTAATAAAAAAAGGGGGACATAAAGGATGGAAGTAATTAAAAAAGGCAAAAGGGGTAGTAAAGATGGAGTTTAATAAAATAAATGAGGGAAAAGTAAATTGGGAGGGGTAAAAAAGGCAGGGTTATATCATTAGGGGGTTAATAAACACATAGGGAAAAAAGAGTAATGGATGGGGAAAGAAATTCAAAAGAATTGTAGGATAACTGAGGCCAAATTAGCTGAGTTGGGAAAATCTCCAATTGAGCTGTTTTTCCAAATCTACTATTTTGACCTCTGTTTTTAAATTATTTTGCACATCCCTTCAAATTATCACCAATTTATTGCTCAGTGAACAGACCCTACAATGTTTATGACTGCAAGCATTTAATTAAACATCCTTTAATTTGTGGATTTATTAATACATTATATTTTATTTATTTATAATTGAGTTTATTGCAAAAAAAACATTGGGGAAGGGGCTCCATTTTGTTCTCCAAATAAATATTTTAAATAAATTACCACAATTCAAACAATTCTATCATTTCTTTTGAGTACCCTAATGCACGTCACTTCAAACACCAGGAAACACAACAGACTACATCTTTCAGTGAAAGGACTTCTGCTACCTGGTCTTTTTGAAATGTGCATCTACCGCCTCACTTGTGTTTCTAAATAAACAGACTGCATTTCATAAGGTGATAAAGGGGAAATCATGTGCCATTCAAGTCAATTATGCAGGAAGCAAGCCTCATTTACATGTACATGTGTAGAACAATAGAACACAAAACATTGCATGTATACATATACAACAATTAGTACGTTGACTTCCCCTAGCAATTCACTATTAGAGGAAGCCATATATGAGTCAGAAACCTACTATAGGTAATTTGTTTTCACTTTAGAGAACATAAGAAACATAAACAAATAAAAACATTGGTTGAATATACAGAATCAAGTTTTTGATCTTTAGTGTCATGGCTGTTTCATGGAGAATTGAGAAACTGAGCCCAAAATAGAGTTGGGGAAAAACTGCAATGTTTTCAAGTTTGACGGTAACGATTTAATTTAAAACAACTTTATTTAAGTATTTATTAAAAAATATTTATTTTTTATTTCCTTATCAATAATTGTGTTTATTGCAAAAAGGGGGGAGGGACTACAAGCTTTTTTGCACCAGAGCATTTAGCTCACTAGATGCAGGTGCAATGTTTTTTTCTGCAGGTCTGACTTCAATGGTAATACCTTTACCACCTAGTGCTATGAGCTTTAGAGCATCTTAACATAACTGTTTGGAGCCAATACAGTAAATTAGATAAATTACATTTCATTACATTTATAAAGCACAAGCAGATTTCATGTTGCTATTACAATTTGGGAGAAAACAAATATACAAAACAATACAATATTACATGACATTACAATATGGGAGAATACAAATATACAATACAATATTACATTACAGTTATAGCACACCAGCAGGTTACATATTGCATTATGGGAGAATGCAAAATTAACAATAACATGAATATAGGTTAATGCATACTGGCAGAGGAGGAGAAGAAAACCCTACCTTTACGAGATTAGAGTTTATTACAAAATCTCTTGGTATCTCCTCTTCAGTATACCAAGACACCTTGGACAATGCTATACTTCCAACTTTGTGGGAACAGTTTGGGGAAGGTCCTTTTCTATTCCGGCATGACCGTACCCCAGTGCTTAAAGACGTGGTTGGATGGGTTTGGTGTGGAAGAAGTTGACTGGCCTGCACAGAGCCCTGACCTCAACCCCAGCGAACACCTCTGAGATGAACATTCCTACGGCTTATTTTTTCCCAGATCTACACACAAGTACTTTCAATCACTGAGGAATATTTCAAGTTTATCATAAAAATGGGCAGGCCTTTATTTTAATTGCAATTAGCACATACCTTTTTTAAGCACTTGCTAAATGATTAATACATTAAAAACACAGCAGAAAGTAAAGTAACGTAGATAAAATGTTTGTATTTCCCAACCCAGATAATTCTACTAATAAAGATTGCTAACAGTTACATTTACAAATTAGCAGATCTGTAATAAATGGCATAACATAACATATTGTGACTATGATAAAATAAGGGATCTTCGTCATTCTCCTCATTAGAAGACTGAAAACTTCTGTGCAAAGCATTAATTAATCTTTGCCGAACAATTATCATTATTTTTTAATATGATAAAAAAATGTATAAAGGTTATATAAGTAATACCAACACTGCGTATTGGATTCTGGAGCCCATTGTACACAGCTACAGAGTATGATAGCGCTATATAAAAACATAAATAATAATAACTATAACAGACCAAATGTTTGCATCATGTAACAGAAAACATTTGTTTTCAGGACCAAATTAAAAGTCCATTCTGCCGTTTAGAAGAAAGATTTTAGTCACTAAATATGCAGAGAAACTAAGGCAAGTATCACAAATGCATGCTGGTGATGCAATCAACAACACTTAATTATCAGTTCCGCACGCAAATTAGGTGAGAAAATTACTTGTCTTTTTATATTTATTTTATTTGGAAAGAGAAAGCAAAAGATGATGAGAATTCTCTAGCCATATGTTAGATACAGATCGCCAGTGTTGGTTGGGGGTGAGTCAGCTGCTGATTACAGTGCATTCCAATTGGGATGGGGTTTAACCCTTTGTGTGTATGCATGCCCCAGTCACTAAAAGTATCTAAAATATTACTGATAAATTATTGTAGGATGGTCGTGGAAATAGGATGACCATACATCCTTGTGACTACGCATTGTAACGTATTGCCCTCACTATTCATTGCATGAGTATCATCCCTCTAGTGGACAAGTCTGCCTTTTGGGATAGAGATGGGTGTAGAGATATCCCTGCTAACCAGTTCCTCCAAAAAATGTATGTGCGTTGTCACTGGCCTCATGCTGGGGGCATCCTTACTGATACTGAGGGCCAAGATATTATGTGACCCAATTCTCAGTATCCAGGTATGTGCCAGTGCAGGCGCAAACCACCAGGGAAAAGTAGAGCTCTGTCCATACCCAACCCCACCTCAATAAGATGGCATTTGAAATGCCATGTGGTAAAACAATGGAGGCAATAAAATAAACTACCTACAAAATGCCTTTGAGTAGCTTAACACTGAAGTTTCCCAATGGTAAAGGAAGTAAAATAGTAACTAGAACATATCTCTATTGAAGGGTTTACTTAGACAGACTGTGCATAGAACATGTTGTTTAAAATTGTAATGAATTCTACTCTAGATGCCACATGTGTTCTCCAGAAAATTTACCATGGGTAAAATAAAAGGGATAAAATACATATTTGATTACATTGGTCAACCCAATTAGGCTATTAGTGTATCAAACAGACATTAGCAGTAGAAGGAGATTTAGATGCCCATGACTTATTTTCATCAGGGTCACACAAGGTTAACAAGACAATTCATTTTAGGGGCAACCTGCTAATGGTTGCACTTGAAGGAATTCCGTGTTTTTCCTTGCAATCCAGCAAGAGATCCACACATGTGCTTTAGCACCCATGAGACTGTACAAATGGATAACATAATGCATATTGTTTTAGAAAATCAGAGCAGCAGATATCTCCACAACTTGATAATAGTATATTAAAGGGGATTTCACATGGGGAAAAAATATATGTTTCTGCATAAAACACACTGCTGTATACAGTAATGTATGTTAGCACTGACAACCAGATTTTATCTAACTTTGTTCCAAAAAACGTCCTTTATCTGCAGACATGAAGGTCGCCATTGTTGTCAGTCATGTGATATTTTGGTTACTTTCCTGCTCAGACACCACACTGAACTGATACTTTATGACAATGCTAATGAAGTCTGTCCTTCCGTAGACTTTCATTAGTGAGAGTGTCAGGCTGTTCTCTTAAGACTGAACCATTGTATTGTTTACAACAACCAGTATGATAGCGTTAGGGCGGATCCAATAGACTGGGTTTAGATAACAGAGCTAGAACACAAATAAGTAGCTAATATGCAGCTTTTGGAAAACATCATATTATACAAAACATAGACATTTTTTTTTAAAAAAAAATGGGAATACAAGGGGAAAACAATACAATATTTTTCAAAACTTAGTTATTATGTGATACTGGTAATATTCCAAAATATTGGAAGTACTTAGAAAGTAACAGTCCTTTAAAACTGACATTATTAGCAAGTCACAATAATCCTAACAAATTACTCATGCTCATCGTATGCTTTCTGAAATATAATAGCCAAGAGGGATAGTCAAGTAACAATGTCCTTATTTGAACACATCTGTAAAAATGCAGGTGCATATGCATGTTCACTGTCTATAATACTTTATTTTACCAAAATTACTGTATATAATAAATCCTGAACAAGTACATAAAAAAACCCAGCTTTTACACATTTTGAAATTTTTTATTAGCCAAAGCATATGATGAACAAACACATAACTAAATTATAATAATGTGCCACTATTTTTTGTGGGGCAATTCCATAAAGGGGAAGATATAAATATAACACAATAATATAAACATAATATTTGTGATTAGCTCAATCTTCATATGCAAATATTATACATTCAGGAATACCTAAAAATAAAAATTCTTGTTATATTCTGCAAGTTGCGAGAAACTAATTTGTGTTTTTAATTCTTTACTTATTAATCCTTTATAAGACTTAATAACAAATTCTTCTATTTCCCCTAAAATAAAACAAAGCATTTTGAAAACACATCATAAGTCAAAAACAAAAAAAACACAAACTTGTCTGGTTCAAAATTTTTGCTACTTAGTTTTTCTTCATTGTATGTGAACCTGTTTTGAATAGAGGTTTTATTTGAACTAAGCTCATGTTGTTTGATACATACTGTATTATAGAATATGCTGTTTAAAATATGTAGTATCAGCTACTTGAGGAAATCTAAATCTATTAAATTGACGTTTACTTATGTGATCAATCAGTGCCACCCAAAATCCCAATGTATAGGGTGCATTTTATAATATTTGTTTTTTTCTTACATTTATCTTGTGTCTACTGTTTTGAGCTGCCTGGCTGTCTCCTATCATGCAGCTTTAGTTAACGTTGTTAACTGACAGCATGTTTAAACAGCTTTCTAACACCTGAAATTTATCTGACATGGTGAGAAAAGGAAGAGAAGCACCTCCTGATGGATAACAATATAGTATGTGTGCAAAATTATGTAAAATATTTTTTTGGGGGGGAAATTAACAAATAAGAAAAGTATGGAAATGTATAATGTATAAAAAAAAGTATTTGAATAAGTAAAATGCACTTGACTAGTACTGTATACACCTTTGTGAGCAAAACATAATAGTACCAAAGGGTTAATTACAAGGATTAAGTGGGAGGGTCACAACTAATGTGAAAATACATATTGTTTATGTAAATAAACATTAACAACCCCCCCCCCCCAGAATTTTGTTTTATTTTCACCCATTAATAGAAAAAAGCAGGGGCGTTTTGGATAATTCCATTTAAAAACCGGTCCGCTGCCCCATGACCGCACAGGCAGAATCTGGTGATTCGGCTAAATATCAGAGCGGAGCTGCTGCACGTGCCTCGGATGTCACATAGCATCACTGCGCACATCACTCTCCAGGAGAGTGCTAGATCCCCGCACAATGCTAGCATAGGCAGGAATAATAAATAAACTAGACAAGAATGTACAGGCGAGGCTACTACAGCACCAACCATGATTACCAGTGCCGACATTCATCCACGCACCATTAGATTGAGATCCACCTTATCCTGCCTCTGCCTCACCCCTTGGGCATGGTTAGTATTTCCCCCCCTCCTGGATGCCCATGCCGCTGCCCGCCATTGAAAGATGCATTCTTTCTAGAGGTTATGTACTAGACGTTTGCGTTCAACTTGAACATTATTTCTATAGGTATCTGTGTGGGAAATCGTGTTTATGTTTTTTGGAGTATACAGAGTAGATTGTGTGTTAAATATGGTTTATGACCAAATCCTCCCAGACAGGTATTTCTTTCTGGCAGATTTTATCCATGGCACAAAGTCGCAAAAAAAAATACCTGCCTGTGCCCTTATAGGATTACTTGTTGGTAGTAGGAAGCGCTTAATCAGTTTCATAGTACCAGAAATAATCAATATCTTAAAAATATTGGTACATATCCAAAGCACTTGCTTTTGATATTTACAGTAAGTTGTCATCGTCTTGTTGCTTGCCATAGTGATAGATATATATTTAATTATAAAGCGTGTCTTCTAAAGAGGCCTTACCATTACATGAAAACCCCCCAAAAGAAAAAAAAAGAAAAATCTTTTTTTTTCATTATAAGGAGGTGAATACATTTAGACAGCAAAGGTAAGGAATGTCAATAAAATTTATTAAATGCATACCTAGGGTGAAGTGAATGAATAAATGCATAATGACTGGAGTATCCATTTAACTTGTATTTGCTGGGTGTGCACTGATTCCTTGCTTTTATGCCACCACATTTGGTATTTTTGAGTGTCATGTTGTTGTTTTCCTGTCTTTTTTATATTTGTATGACAAGTCATATTGCCTGCAAGCACAATCATTAGAGGTGATACTTTATCCTCCGGGTATTTCGCACACCTTTTATTTCACCTTTATTCTCTAATTAACCATTGACTCAGTGTAGATTCACTCTCTTTCACTTAAAATAAATCCTTTGACACAGTTTACGTCTAAAATAAATGTATTCATTTATAGAACTGGGTCGCTATAATGGGAATTCTAAAACTATACAGCATATTAAATCGAAATTTCTAAATGTCTAGTTCACAACGTAGAAAGTAGAAGTAGAAAGTGACTATACTGGCAAAAGTCATACAAAAAGTTTAGACAACCTAGCCGTATAATACACTGATATATCACACTGCCATTATTTCAAATACACATTTCTTAAATAAAGGAACTTACTAAATGAGGTCAGGATATTTTTGCAATGCATGTTGTTCAGAAACAAACGTGTCATAATTTCCCTTTAAAACAGGTTCTTTCATTTCTACCGATATATATCAAGATTTGTTTTCGGAATTATTTCCCCTCTGCAGTCTTTTGAATTTTCCTATCTGAGTCATCATTGTAGACTTGTGTATTCTTCTTCAAAATGGTTAGCAAATTTGCTCAGTCCACAAACGATGGGACCAACGTCTCATTGTATGTACCATTGGGCGTGTCAATGGTTGGCCATATCTGGAGGAAATTGAGACTGGCGGGGTAGGTCAACGTTAATCATATGGGATGTGGTTTACTTTCCGATACTTAAATGTTGGGTGATAACAAGGTTGAGAATATTTTATGTTGTTTTCCAGAGAGTGTAATTCCCAAGGAAGCTTTTGTAATATCAAACAAACTGTACTCAGAAATAGAATTGTGTCTCAACTGTTTCTTGAGGAACCATTATAGAAATTGCTCAGATTTTGCAGATCACTAGATCCGAGAACGGAAATCTTAAGGTCTGCAGCTAATGCACACTGATACTACGCTGATACTTTTTATAGGTTAACTGTTTGAGGTGTCCCTTGATTTTTATTTAGTAGAATAGCTTTACCTTTAATATTTTAATAAGTTTACTTTGGAAAAAATCCACAAATGGCTGTAAATGATCAAAAATGATAAAACATTGGAAGATGCTGGTGATCGTTGTAAAATTAGGGATGAATGCTTCTGCTCTGCGAACATATAATTAGCTGTTGTTTTATTACAATGTCTTGTATATTTTTACCCTAATCCAGAATTGCAATCCCAAAGACTTGTTTTGTAAATGATTTCAAAACAGCCAATTGTGCTTTTTTTCTCCCAGAAGGCATTCAGCATGCTCTTGCCAAACAACATGTTTTTTGTATCATACTGGCAGAGAAAGGTTGATGATATTTCTTCATAAGCTTCAACAGTCATGATAACAGAAAGATTTCCATTTTTTTTAGTCCAAATATTTGTGTTGCCGTTTCCAAGACTTACTGCGAGTCTGTCGATGCTTGTTTTCACAAGGGACTGTTTAAAATTTGGTTTGTGAAAATGGAAGTAATAGGTAATGATATAACAAGCTGGGGCTAGATTGCGGAGATCAGACACAGTAATTGAAAGATTGCTGTGTATTCAAAATGCACATCTGAAATATTAAATATGAATTTAATTATTTGCAAACTGTTCCCCCAAATCTAAGGCCCATGTATATTGAGCCTAGGGAATGTTCTAATGTGTAGCAGTCACCATAGACACCATTGGTTTGCCCGGACTTGCCATTTGGCACACTGGCAGCCTTTTGGCACACTGGGCAAATGTCTGATGGGCATCTGGACGGCAGTGCCACACACTCACCTGATCTCCAGTGGCAGATTGGGTATTGTAGTGTGCGGCCACCGGCTGGATATGTAAACCTGCATAACGTAGCATGTGGCCGTGCATATCTAACTGCACTTACATCATCAATTGGTCTTCTGCTGCTGTAGCCCATCTGCTTCAAGGTTCGACGTGTTGTGTGTTCAGAGATGGTATATTGCATGCCTTGGTTGTAACAAGAGGTTATTCAGTAGATCAGCAGTTTCTGAAATACTCAGATGTCTGGCACCAACAACTATGCCACGTTCAAAGTCTTTTAAATCCCAGTTCTTCCCCATTCTGATGCTCGTTTGAACTTCAGCAAGTTGTTTTGACCACGTCTACATGCCTAAATACATTGAACTGCTGCGATGTGATTGGCTGATTAGCTATTTGTGTTAGCAAGCAATTGAACAGGTGTACCTAATAAAGTGGCCAGTGTATATATATATAATATATATATATATATATGTAGATATATATATATATACACATGCATACACTATATGAATAAAAGTATTGGGACACCTGACCATTACACAAACAGAGACATTTAAGACATTGCATTCAAATATAGACATATAGTGTACTTTTGTGTCTGACAAATGCCTGACTTCTGAGCTTAAGCGAAAAATAAAAAGGGTGCTATTACTTCCCCAGCCCTTAGGGAATTGTCCAGCGAAAGACCAGAGTTTATGGACAAAAATAAATAAATAAATAAAAACACTTACCTTGCAGCCAAAACAGTAAATCCTAAAATACATTAAACCTCATCAGTGCAGGACAGGAACAGGTCCGTGGATATAAATCTGGGAACGGCAGCTAGCCACAGATTTTAAATGCTTATGGTGAGTACAAAGATCAAAATACACTTATCATAAAAATATGGATATATCTAAAAACAATTATCTTTTGAATCCTGAGTGGAGTTAAGCACACATGAGATTTTATTTAATAAGTATTTTTGTTTTATTCCAATTTTTCATATATATATATATCTGAGTTCAAAGGGGAAATAAACACATATCATGCTTTTGTCCACCAGTAAAAACAAAGCTGCAGTTGTTAACAAGTGGCTTGTTAGTTTTGGATGCCCAGCCTTTGGATGGACTTGTCGTGCCACTTTTCAGCCAATCCTTGGAGGATAATAAGTAAGGGATAAGAAATAAGTGCTTCCCTCATGGGTCTCCCCTTAAGAGTTTAAAAGCACAATATTGATTTTGAGTTACCCTGCTTCAACTCAGCTTTGCTCTCGTGATATTTTATTATCCCTTGTTGATTTCAAAGTCCATTTGTAAAGACAGAAAAAAATCACTGGTAAAACTGTGGCACTTCCCTGCACCTAGATTATGGTCAATTGACACCTGATGGTTTTTTCAAGCCACTGTAACCATTTGTGACATTTCTGCTTCATCTCTGGTATGCTTAAAATACCTAAAGTGAATGGATTGATTTTAGTTTACAAAATGCTTGGCATAATGAGTTTGTTAACTAAGTGTTCTCCCGGAACCTCTTTAACAATTTGTTTTTTCCTATGTGCATCCAAAGTCTACTTAGCCTTAACTCCAAAATCTAGAATTACGCACATCAACTTTACAAAATGTCTACTGTTAAAAGCACTATTGCCTGTCTTTAAAGCAAAATTGTGTCTTTAAGAAATACATTGTTCAGTGAAAATACCAATGAGGAAACCCGAATCACTTTAGTAAGGCTATTGTTCACACCATCAATCTGTTAAAATCTTAGTGTAACAACAAGCTATAATGGCTTTCACCATTGAATTAGCCAATGTCATCCACAAAATCCATTTCTTCATTTACAAGAACAGAAAGCTTTTTGGTCCCCAGAGTGATGTGTTCTACGAAGCAATATTATTTCTAAAAATAACAAAAAGATTATAAATAATTCTACAATAATTAGCGTTAGCACTGTTTGTCAACCAGTGTTGGTCTTGATAACAAAACCAGTTTGGCAGAAGACATCAACGCTGGTAAAAAGTAATCTGTCAATTATGCCAACCTTTAAATATGCCAATAGACACAACACTCAGGATTTCCTAGCTCTAAATATGTTTTCTTTGTTTTTTTTTTCCTGATGATTATAGTCATTCTATGTTCTTTGAAAATATGTTGTTAAACCTAATCTTCTGTTTTATCCCCATTGTGCTATAGTGCAAATGTTATCAGGAGACTAACCCATTAAGCAACAAACACCATAAACACGCCTGAACCTTCACAATATGGCCTAGCTCTCTATTGAGAGATGCCTGGTGCTTATAATGCAGTCTTGGGGCTTCAACCCCCTTAGACTTGTAGTCCTAAAATATGCCACTAGGCTGCGATATAGCTAATTCATAAGGGACAAAACATTGCTCTTCATGGACCTTTTTACATTAAGGACAACTGAAAGGTTACAAGTGTGTCAGGTAAATATATTGTATTGTTTATTTAGGTCCAGTGAGTACTCTGATCCTTCAAATGAAGTCCCGTGAGAAACAAATCCTTTGAGAGTTATATACAGTGCTGTATACAGTGATGACAACAACATGGCTTTATCTCTTTAAGTTCCAATACATTTCCTTTGTCAGGAGATCTGGAGGCTGTCGTCGTTGTCAGTCATGCGATATTTTGGCTCAAACACCAAATTGAGATGATTCTTTATGGCAATGCTGATGAAACCCATTCCTCCATAGACTTTGATTAGTCGGTATCTGGCCGAGTAATGAAGAAGGAGCCTTCTTAATTGCCTACTATAAGCAGTATGAAAAGAAGTCTGGATGTTACAAATGGATAATAGGCAGATGCCTGAAAACATTTTATTATGCAAAGGCTAGAATTAGCAAATAGATAATATACATATATATATATGGAAACATATTTAAATCTGATACTAGTTATAAAAAGGTTAGCAGGAGTTTACTTTAACAATCTATACTGTATATATCATGGTTATAATTTCTCAACTATGTGTGTGGCTATATATATATATATATATAATATATATATATATATAACACGTAAAGTACATAAAATATATTAAAATATTAAAACCTACATTTCTGTAAGAAATTAAATGTATTTTCTTCCAATGTCTACAGTTCTACTTATACTATTAAATACAATTGTACATACTCCTTCTTACACTGCTCTCCAAACATATCCATATGCACTTCTTAATAAGGAAGCAAGTCCATTTATTTTTTTCATGGAATAATAAGTCCATAATGAGGATGGGCTCTTTATTTTAGACATTTGTGAAGTAGACAAAGTAGCTTGATGTTCTATAGCTGAATGTTGAGGAAGAATGAAATGTTCCTCATTTGTATTGACATTCATATTGATATAATGAAAAAAAAAAGGATTCTTTGTTAACTGAAATTTATATTCAGTTGAGTATCCAGCCAACAAAGTAAGAGGAGACCATTTTTTTTACCATTTCACCTAAGGCAATTAGTATAATTAGCTAGATGCTTGGTAGGATTACGGTGTAGACGTTCTACCTGTGCAAACGGTTAAATGTGAATCATATGTGTATGCATTGTTACTTATGCAACCCGACCTTACATAATAGATTTATATGCCAAAAATACATCTATGCTTTTGCTCGATAAAATAAGGACTTGGATGTGGATGAGCTAATATTCAAACCATTTAATAGTAATTTTAATGAAGTGTTGTCTTCTTTCTCAGAGCTGTCATTCCCTGCCACATCACATATTCTTTGAGACAGAAAAATAATTGGCCATTTTTTCTGCCTTAGAAAATAGAACTCCGCAGGGAACTGCATTTTTTTAATAAAATCAGAACATATTTTTCCTGGTACTGGTACATTTGTAAGTTTAATTTATGTGTATATTTGTAAACAATATAACTAAATATTTGTCATGTTTTGAATACAGGAAAAAAAATTCTAAGGGTAATAAGGTTGTTATATATCCCTGGTGCCAAAACATAATAAATTAGTGTTTTACCAAGACTTTTTTTTACAGCTAGGATGTTGATAAATCAAGCTGAACCAATCCTGGGGAGTTATAAAAAACCCTCCAATGTTCTAGGATCAACATTTTGTTATTTGATGCAGCTTTGCTAACTTTAAGAGCCCTCTTTTATTATTTACATTATAGGGACCTCTAAGCAGAAATTATGCAGCTCCCTCAACCCCATTCCCCCCAAAATATTACATGTTTAATCTTAATGACACAATTAGTACCTGGATTTAGCAATTTAACATTGATCTCCTGCATCGCCCCAAAATGTTATTGCATTTTTCACCTATAACAACCATCACACATGACTAACAGAGATGAAAAAATAGTTTATTATTGTTCATTTCTTTGGAGCAATGATATAATTTTAAGATGTAATATTGATTAGATATCTAAGCTGTTTCAATTTCCGCTACAGACCACCATGATTTAAACATATTTGGTTTAAATCATTCAAACATACATTACAACTTATTTGTAGTTGTAATTCATCATCTTAGCAATAGTAACAGTTATGATACAGACTTAAGAAATTAAGACTAAGGTTGCTTATTCATAAGCAGGACTACACTTTGTTGACCAGCACATGCATGAATGGTCAAATAATTACCCATCAATCATCAGCAATTAAAATGCTAGTATAGGAAACCTACAAATGCTCAACAAAACCAAAAAAGCATGCATTCTAAGACAACTGCCATATACGCAGTATGCAAATTCTACCTCTATATGTATTTGTGTACTTCTGGGGATCTGTCTACTCAGTGTCAATGTAGCTATTGAAACACAACTCGATAGATAGCACTTGTCAGAGGTGTAACCTTTCTAGACTCCAAAGGTCTCACTGAGGAAGCTCCTTGGTTTGCATCTATTATTATTATTATTTATTGTTTTATATAGCGCCATCAAATTCCGTAGCGCTGTACAATGGGTGGACAGGACACAACAAGTATAAAAGAGACCTCTGAAGCCTTAAAAGCTTACATGAGCTCTATCAGAACAGCAATATTAATTGATGTATTAACTGTTTATACCTGAGAACTCTCTGTGTTTGACCCGGAGTCTCTGGGTGAAGCCCTGGTTCCCTTGGTCTCTGGGACAATTCTTCTTTCTCTGGGCAGGGGAGCGGTGTTTGGCTATACCTGCTCCCCTCCCATGTACTTCCTATTCACAACCTTCCCACTAATAGCTACCTGGCCATTCACAAAGCATCTCCTTCAGAGAACTACAGGTAGCTTCCCTGAAAATTCCAAGCTCTTTTTTGACTGCAGCAAAATAGTATGAAACTTATTTCCAAAGCAGCTACCTAGTAGTGTCAAACTCAAACACAGTAAATACATTAGAGGAGGTTCTAAAATGTACTAGGTGAGACAGATTATGTCGTCCACAACTCCCACCAGGAAAGGGCTCCCACAATAATCATGTGTGCCTAAAGTTTTTTTTGCCCTCCTTGGAAACCTCAGGCAAGAGATCTCTGGAGATGGATAGAGGTTAATACATTGTGACTTCCTGGGTCTGGCTTACTGCGTCTCCTTCATGGGTCTGGAGCTGAGAAATATGGAAACATGCAAATCATATTAATAGGTTTTTCAGGAATCCCTCTATGTATAAAAGATAATTGCAAGACAAATTTTTTGTTTGGTTTTTGCCTCGTTTTCGTTTCTTTTCTCGTATCTCGAGTATTGGGCGCTGAGGCCATTTGATTCAGAATGACATTTGGGGCACATTTCCAAAGAGTCCATGACACCTTCTGGACTCACCTTTCATTATATAATTTTTTTTTAAAAAAGTTCCCCCAGAGTAAGGACAGTCAAAGAGGTGCAGCAGCCTGGGCAGACAGACACTAGCAGATGATAGGCACATACAGCAGGAATTTTCACATTATTATATATTATACATATTATAATGTCACCAATATTTATTGTCACCATTTTTTTTTTATCAATGAAGAATAGATGATATGATAGTATGATAATTAAAAAAATAAGTTGTCCACAAATTACAGGTCTTAATCAACTAAACTCCACTCAGGATGTCTGCTGTAGTCCCTGTAATACACTACAGTAGTCACTACAGCTTCTCCAATCCATCCCACAACCAGAGCCGGCCTTAGGTGTTCTGGCGCCCTGTGCGGACTACTCCTCTGGCGCCCCCCCCATCCCAAAAAAGGAATAAAAACTCGTAACAAAACTCCCCTTTCTCACTATCTATCCCCCTGTATCACTATCTACCACCTCTGCCCCTTCTCACTGCCCCCCTCTTCTCACTGATCCCCCTCTGCCCCTTCCCCTTACTTACCTTGTTGAGTCCTGCAGTGGGAGCGGGAGGCGTCCGTCTTCCCGTGGTGCGGGCTTCACAGCTGAGCGCCGGAACAGCAATCACATTCCTATCATGCCCAGGCATATCCAGATTCCAGGACTACTTGGCATGATAGGAATATGATTGCCCTATCTACCCCTTCTGCTCTATCTACCCCTTCTCCCTCTCTTTTCCCTTATCTACCCCTTCTCACTCCCTTCTCCCTATCTACCCCCTTTCCCCTGTCTCACTCCCTTCTCCCTATTTACCCCCTCCTAACTATCTACCCTCTCCCTCTTTGAAGTTCACTTACCTTTCAGGAGTCCTGCGGTGGGGGTGCAAGGCCTCTGCCTCCTAGCTCTGCCACTGTATGGAACAGTATAAAGTGATGGGAGTTATGATGTACTTTTAGAGCATAATTAGATCATGAAAAAGACATTGGAAATGGTACAGCATAACACCCATCACTCTCACACCAATCCACACACATACTCATCCACACACATACTCATCCACACACATACACCAAT
>VKOC01006905.1:0-13816 GCA_009364415.1 Spea multiplicata
CTCTAGAGGGTCTGAAGACCATCTAGCGAACTCTCATCTTTATTGTTTTATTTGCCGAGGCGCCGCCATCTTGCGGATGGTGAAGAACACCGGCAGCTGCGGCTGTGACCGCTCTCCGGAGCGGTCACAGGCCACCTAAAGGTAAGTGTTTGGTTTAGTGTTAAGTTTAGGTAAGTTGATCGCCTCCTAAACGCTTTTAAAACGGGCGTCCGCCACCATACAATGTTGACGCCCCGGGGAGTGGCCAGACATGGCCCCCGATGCCGATCTCGGCCTTGCTGCAATGCCTCGACATCGAGGCATTGCAGCAAGGCAGTTTAAGCGAAGAAAGTGATCCTTGATCACTTTCTAAGCTTATTTAATTTTTTGCCGGTTCCGGCAAAGGTCGCGAAGGGGTTAAGGACAAAAATGGCTCTCTTTAATGATCATATCTAATGTAACTATAAAAAAAATCTAAAATATGGTAAGGGTTACCAAACATTCTGTATTCAATACTTTATTGTAGATACACTTGAGCCATTTAGATGGGTAGCTTTTTGTCTGAAATGTCTAAGTGCCCAGGCAGTAGTATTACATGATTCTGCTACCATCAGCTGAATTGAAAGCAACTTTTTTTAATATAAATATTAGGGGGTACTTGCACAATCTTTATTAATTGCCTTACCATTGCTATTCATATCCGATATAACAAAATGAGCCATTTCTAATGTCAGCTTTAGCTATTGTCCACTCTGGAGTCTGACACTTGAATATCAAAATGCTATTTATTGTTTTATATAGCGTCATCAAATGCCGTAGCGCTGTACAATGGGTAGACAGGACATAAGTAGTATATAACATAAAAAATTTGACTTAGAGACAACAGGTGAGGAGGGCCCTGCTCAAACGAGCTTACAATCTATTAGTGCAGATATGTTAGTTATCATAGCCTATGGAGTGGAGGCCACTACACCAAAGCTTGCAGGTGAAGGGGAATTTTGTGCTATGCCACCTGTAGTACCAAATAATTTCTGAATCATTTGTGAATCAGGGAGGACAGAAAAATAGTTAACATATTCACCTTTTTTTTCTGAGGTGTTTGTTTAACAGCATCACTCTGGGATCCTTCATTTTTCCTGTTAAGTTCCACCATTGGCCCCTCATCAGAATCACTTTCAATAACTCGTAAGGCCTTCTTAGAAACCACCTTTATTGGAGAGCACTCTTCGTGCCGATCAGAAGTCCCAGTTTTGTTTAAGTCTTCAGGAACCCTAGAAGGAATACAAAAAAAATATCAATGTGAAAAACTTCAAAAGTTATTTAAAAAAAAAAAAAAGATTTTGCTAAATATATAGAAGACTAAGAGTTAAACATTTGAATGTCAGGGCAGTTTTCAGTTTGAGAGTTTCAGTCTTGAGAGTAACAAAACTGCATAAAAAGCCTATATTTTCCAGGACAAGGTAGGCTATTCATAAATGCCCAGTTTAAGACAAACCATGCATTGCACCTCACTAGAAGTCAAAACGGTCCCGTGATGGATTCTGCAGTAGTTTGAAGCAACCTTTGACTTCCAGATCAGCTTTTTTTTTCCAATTTTTTAATTTTTCTTTCCAATGCTTGTGCTCCATATGAGTCACTTGGTCTAAAGGGGACCAAGCTGCGCCATAACATAGCTCTAAACACAGTTGCGGCACTGAAGCAGAATTTTATAGCGTGACATATCTTCCTTAACTTAGACCTCACAGCAGCAAAGGAGAAAGAACAATGTAAAAACAAAAATAAATAACTAGAGACAGCCTTAGCATATACAAGTCCCAGTCCCATTGAGCAAGACTGCCTCCTCTTCCTTTGCTGCTCCTCACGCAGGTCAGTCACATTTCTCATACTTGTCTAGTGGGTGATTTTTTTCGTGCTCTTGAGATATTTGCTACCCACCTTTTTTCATGCCACTGGTATTTTATTATTAAATTTATATATACACATCTGTGCCTAAACATGTGTTTTTCGTTAAGAGCTTTCTCCCTCTTTCCTGCTTCTGTCCAGAGCTCTCACCTCCATCACTGTGTTCTTTAACAGACATTTTTCTCTGTCTCCGGTCGCCATCTTGGATCTCACGGCCGCTATCTTTAATCTCGCAATTTTTTTGGCGGCTATCTTGGATGCCCTGAGTCGTAAAACAAAAAAGGACCTTTTTGTTTTTTTTTTTTTTGTTGTTTTTTTTACAGGTTTTCAATTTTGCTTTTCATTTTAGCATTTGGGGTTGGGAGGGCACTGAGATTAAACCCTGAGATTAATCTGTGTCGTCATTACTTCCTTAATCCTTCTCCTCTGAGTGAGCCTCACAACTTTAACCCCTGCTTTCAGATTGGGGAATTTATATCATTAACCCTATACATTTATTCTTGCCTCTATATTACATTTGTAGAATCCATCATGGCTGACACAGCCGCAAGGCAACGCTGCTTAGAACTGACCCCCGGCTGGCCGATAAAGAACTTGATCCCAAAGCCGATGGCAAATTATTTGGGGATTTACGCAAACACGCGAGTAATTATACCACAATCAATAACGTTGAGGCGTCTCAAAGTATTTCAAGCACAAGGTGTTTTCACCGGGCTGGCAGACAGCGGGGCCGTGCTGCCAGCCGTGGAACCTTCGCTTGCCCTAGATACAGCTAGGCTACAATCCGGTTTCCACACCCCAACATAATCGCACCTTTCGGACTCAGTTTCCCGCTTCCTGAGAGGTCATAGCCGAGGTGGACAAACAAGAAATAGCACTTCTCAGAGACAAAGGTGCAATCCAAAGGTCAATTGGCCCCCAGGGTCTTATCAGCAACATATTCCTTGTTCGCAAATAATTAGGGGAGAATCGTCCAGTCATAAATTTGAAATTCTTAAATGAATATGTGGTTTAACGTCACTTTAAAATGGAAGGTATTCATATGCTTCGAGACCTTCTAAGAGAAGGCGACTGGTTCACCAGACTAGACCTGAAGGATGCGTACCTTACGCTACCGACACACTGACTGACAATTTCTTCAATTCCTATGGAATTCCCAACTGTGGCAATTCACTTGCCATCCGCTCAGTTTGAACCCAGCTCCGCGGTGCTTCACCAAGCTAATGAAGCCTGCTATGGCCTTCTTTCGAGCTCAGGGTGTTCGCTCGATCATCTACCTCGACAACATCTTGCTTTTCCACTCAGACCTGAGACGACTGTGGCTTCAAACAACATGGGTTATCGGCTGGCTTCAGGCCTTGGGGTTCATTCTGAACCTCCAGAAGTCGGTCATCGCCCCAACGCAATTGATTACTTTTCTGGGCTTCAAGATAGATTTGATCAATTTGCTTCTCAAACTCCCTCCAAAATAATCGATCAAAAAAAAAAAGATCAGAAAGGTTATTCCTCTGGAATAGATCTCCTTGAGACACCTTGCAGGAATAGGCCTCTTATCCTCTTCTATTCAAGCAATTTTTCCGGGCCCCCTTTATTATTGGCCCATGCAACACCTGAAAGCCAGACATCTTCAGGCTCTCAAATCTTACGATCAATTGGTTGCCCTCCAGCCAGATGTGCGTCTGGTGGCTCAAGCACATGGAAGTATGGAATGGCACAGCCATTTTCGGAACCAGACTAGACTTTGTCTTGGAATCAGATGCCAGTCTTTGAGGTTGGGAGGCCTCTTGTGCAGATTCCGCAACTGGAGGCGCTGGTCAAGGGACGAGCGTCACTTCCACATCAACTGCTTGGAATTTATAACCGGATCTTTTGCGGCCCACAGTTTCCAAGGAGCTTTCTCATTGTTCAATTTTGCTGCGCATGGACAATGTGTCCTCAGTGCGCTATATCAACAATCTGCCCAAGGACTTCTTTCAATTCTGTCTTCACAGGCAAATCTCTCTTTCGGCGGAGTACCTTCCGGGAGCGAGCAGCTTGTCGGCAGATTGGTTCTCCCGATCCTGGAGGGATGCCAGTGACTATGTCATGACTATGGACAGGCATGTTTTCTCAATGATGGCTCTTCGTCGGGGTACTCTCTCAGTGGACCTGTCCGCGTCCAGATGGAACTTCCATCCTTCTTCAGTTGGCTCCCGGATCCGGAATCAACAGTGACTGACGCTTTCTCTCAGACTTGGCCTCAGACAGGTTCTTATGTGTTCCCTCCCTTTTCAATGGTCTCTCGAGTGATCCACCAAGTACGACAGATGATGGTTTCCCCTGTGTTGTTTCGCCCCTGTGGCCGGCTCAACCCTGGTTCCCGGCTCTCTTCGAAGTGTCCTACAGGGATCCCCTCATCCTTCCATGAAGTACTTTTATCCTCCGGAGGACTCCCCACACCCTCTGGTGGTCGATCACAGTCTTTCTCTGATGGCATGGACGATTTCAGGGGCTACTGGAATCTGCCAGGCCTACCAGACTCAGCTAGAGACCTGGGCTCCAGGTACTAGACGCGCCTACTCCACCGCTTGGAGCATGTGGAGTAGCTGGTGTATGTGGTGACATAAGTATTGTTGTCAATGTTTTTGCCAGTTGAACTCTTCCTGTCTTGATATGTTAACGAGGGCACACCTACAGTGATTCAATATGCCTGTTGAATGCAAAATCTTAGTTCAGTCTCTCTCTGCCCACCATCCTGCATAGATGGGGTAATCAGTGGTGTGCTGGGTTATGTGGGACCTTTAGGTTGCAGTTTAGTCTTAGAAAGTGTTGCATTGCATGTTGGGCTGTCATTTATTGTATGTTACTGTGTTTTTGTCTCTTATTAAATATCTGTATTATTATATATTAAACCTGTTATATTTGGTTTAAACACCACAGTGTATGGCTCAACAAGGTGATCCCTTTACGGCCCCTGTGACGGACGTTATCAACTATTGTCTGCACTGTATCGTACTATCAACATGACCCGCTCTGTCATCTCGGCTTCTCACGTTCCCATATCGGGTCTTCCGATCGGTAGGGACCTTTTGATTTGCCGTCTTTTGCAAGGGATGCTCTTCTAGGCCCCTCAGTATTCCCATTTCTGGGACATCTGCCTGGTGCTAAACCTGTTCAAGTCCTGGGCGGATAATTCTGAACTTTCGTTTAGGCACTTAACCGCTAAACTTACCACTCTATTGTGTTTGGTTTCGTAGACGTACGGGCGCTGGATTTTAATTTGTTGAATTTTTCCCGGATGGAGTTTGTTTTCAAATTTCGCGTTCTGCCAAGTCGCTTTCTGCTTCCGTCACATACCCATTTTTTCCTTCGGAACCTCTTCTATGCGTTGTTCGTCGTCTTCAAGCTTATCTTGATAGAACTGCTGTTCACCCCAACTGTTAATTTCTTATGCGAATCCATATCGCTCGGTCTCTTCTCCTACCTTAGCTCAGTGGATCGTTCGGTTCTCTCTCTTGCAGGAGTGGACCCTCTCTGTTTGGTGCTCATTAGGTTAGAAGTGCCACAGCCACTCAGGCTTTCCAGATGGATAGTTTGTTGCAAGATATCATGCGTGCAGCTGATTGGTACAGGTAATCTACCTTTCGGTGTTTCTACTGTCACCCAGTTGATCATGCGGCGAATTCTTTTTTTTTCCCTCAGCATTAAATATGCAAAATATGAGCCGCCTGACACACTATAAAATTGGGGATTATTCTAACTCTGTGCCCGAATAATCAAAATTTTATTAAAAAGACAGGAGGCTAATATTTTTCCTACCCATCTTTCCCTGACCCGGAATGTTTTCTCATGTCACTCCTTTTCTGGAGTTTTTTGTCTATTATTAAGTGTATAGTTTCTATTTTATTTTTAGAGATTTTATATTATTGTACATTTTGCATGTGGCCCCATCACCAGATACTGTTATGGTTTTCTCTCTGTTTCAGCTTAATCCGTTTTCTGCTGTGGTGGGTCCGGAAAACCTGTGTCCAGGAATTCCAGTTGTGGATGGTCAGGCTTGGACAGAAGTTTCCTCTATGGTTTTCGCTCTATGATTTCCTCGTTCCAGTTTACAAGTGTCATCTTTTCCGTGTTTGGCTACATACCAAAAGAAGAGGAAGCAGTCTTGCTGTATGGGACTTATATACGCTAAGGCTGTCTTTGATTCGTTATTTGTTTACATTGTTTTTTTCTACTTTGCTGCTGTGAGGTCTAAGTAAAGGAAAATATGCAAAATATTTGCCTCCTGTCTAATAAAATCCCAATTATTCGAGCACAGAGCAAGAATAATCCCCAATTATTTGCATGGCGTAAGAGGAGTTTTTTTTTTTGTTTGTTTCTTTACAGCTGGTTAGCAGTGCTTGACCGTAAGGTGTTCATTTTCTTATTAGGAATTCTTCATGGTGAGGTAGGGATTTAAGAAAAAAAAGAGCTATTTTGCACCTTTATTTTCAAGAATTGTATACTGAAAAAGCATACCCCGTTTTGGCATCAGATTTTATCTGCTGCTGGGTCAGAGTTAAGAAGAGCCGTGTTGCCCCAAGTAATGATCCTGATCCTTCGATCCCGTAGCTTGCTCTTTACCAGATATTTGCACAAGCAACCCAGCATTTATCCCAATGTCCTCAATTTTTCCCCCATTTTAGTTTATGCCACTATTCATGACTGCCTTGTATCAAAGGTTCAGGTTGGTAGTTTATAGAATTTAATCCTGCCTAACCAGGATATTTCCAAGCCTTTGCAATGATTTTTGTTTTATCTTAGCAAGTAAGGATAAATAATTGTCTTTAATAGAATGTTAATTTTTAATTACCAATAAAAAAACCTTTTTTCAGCTCCAAATGCTCTCCATACTGTTACCTACCTGCATAGAAGGGGAGACCCCCCGCTTCTACTATATAGCAGCCTCAGCAAAGGGGGGAGACCCCCGCCTCTAAATCACAGCATCCACAAAGAAGGGGGGACACATCCCGCCACCTCGCAGCAGACGCAACGACTGCAGACAAGAGGCAGATCCTGGTCCATCGACGAGGCGTCATTCTTAGCTTCTTTACGCCCTCTAGTGGCGCCAGCGGAAACATTAAGTTCTACTTACCGAGAGCTTCTTTTTCCTGCAAATCCCTGGTAACACGGATGAGAGACTCCTCTGTACCTGAGATAGGGCAGGACTCAAAAGGTTAAAAGGCCCCTCCCCTCCTAGCACCCTCAGGAAAACAGAACTGCTGCAAAAAACATTTATTGAAAGGAAGGAAGGGAGGGAACCAAACATGTCACCAGGGATTGGCAGGGAAAAGAAGCTCTCGGTAAGTAGAACTTAATGTTTCCCTGCCATCCCAGGTGACACTGATGAGAGATCTAACAGAGAAGAAGGGTGGGAAACAAATAACCTCAGGGGGGGGAAACAGCCCCAAGAACCGTACGACCAAACAGCGCATCCTCCTGCGCCATCTGATCGAGTCTATAATGTCGTACAAATATACTCAGAGTTCCCCACGTAGCTGTCTTGCAGATATGTTCAGGCGAGACGAGACATCGTTTAGCCCATAAAGTGGAAACTGGTAGAGTGGGCACGAATGCCGGGAGGGGGAACCCCGCCAGCTGCTGTGTAACTCAAGCTGATAGTTGACAATCCATTTCGCCATCGTACGCTTGGAAACACTAAGACCTCTACTGTGACCAGAAGGGGCTATAAACAAACTAGAAGACTTGTGCAGAGGCTGCGTACGTTCCAGATAAATTAAGACATCTTTTTAAGTCCAAAGTATGCAGGGCTTCTTCTTCCGCCGATTGAGGGGACGGGAAGAACATAGGCAACACAATTTCTTGGTCCCTGTGAAGAGCCATCTGTACTTTGGGTGAGAATTCTGGGGCAAAGCGAGGATGACCTTATGTGGAAAAACCCGCAGGAACGGTTCCTTCATAGAAATGGCCTGGAATTCACTAATACGCCTCGCAGAGGTAATGGCCACCAGGAAGGCCGTCTTCAGAGACAACAGGGGTAGGGAAACGGATTGAAGAGGCTCAAAAGTGGTAACATGAGCCTGCGAAGGGCCAGGTTCAGGTCCCAGGGCACCATCTTTGAGACAGGGCGAGGACGAATACGCACCATAGCCTTGGAAAAACGCTTGACGACTGGAATAGAAATCAAATCGAAGCCAAACAGAGCACTGATGGCAGCATTCTTGATGGTAGAAGGCTGAAGCCCATGGTCAAACCCCATTTGTAAAAATTCCAGAATGGCAGCCGGTGAACTGTCTGAAGGAAGAATTTTCCTGGAGCCACACCAGCTACAAAACTTCTTCCACACTTTAATGTATCTGAGGGATGTGACCTTACAACTGCGAAGAAGAGTCTCCGTAACTGGATTAGAGAAGCCTCGATTCTCCGTTCAACCTCCAAGTCGTCAGATGGAATACCGCAGGATTTGGATGAAGGAACTGACCCTGGTGAAGCAGGTTTTTCCAGGCCGGGAGCCACGGGCAGTGCGTGGCTGAGTGTGACTAAGCCCACGTACCAGACACGCTTGGGCCAGTCTGGAGCTACCAGTATAACAGACGCCTGGTCAGACTTTAATTTCTGCAGAACATTGGATATTAGAGAAAACGGAGGGAAAACATAGGCGAGACCGAAACTCCAAGTCTGGGCGAAGGCATCCACCGCCAGTGGCTGGTACTGAGGATTGAGAGAAAAGAATGCTGGAACTTGAGCATTGTCCCTGGAGGCCATAAGATCAATTTCGGGCACTCCCCACCGTTGGACAATCATGTGGAAGGCTGCAGGATGCAAAGCCCATTCGTTGCTTTGAACGGAAGTCCTGCTCAGAAAGTCGGCTTGGGAATTCAAAGCCCCCTTTAGTTGAACCGCGGACAAAGTCATTTGACGTGATTCTGTCCAAAAGGAAATTCTGAGAGCTAGACGCAGCAGGCGAGGACTTCTCGTACCTCCCTCTCTTCCAGGAGATGAAGAATATGAAGGACCCTCATGTGAGCCAAGGCCCAGGAAACTACATACCTTGCTGAAGTCATCTTGCCGAGTAGGGACATACATATTAACAGACTTTTGCGTGCAGAAAGCACCTTGTGGGTTAGGGAATAAATCCCACTGATCTTGCTTGAGGGAAGAAAAGCTTTTCCCTCGCAGGAATCCAGGCAAAGGAACGCCAATTGTTGAGAAGGAACTATGTTGGACTTCTGCCAATTTAGAATCCAGCCGAGATACTGAAGCGTATCGACCACCCGGGAAAGGAGAGACTGAAGGAGAGCTGCCGAATGAGTGTGAATCAGCCTATCGTCCAGGTAAGGGATGACCGAAATGCAGCAATGTAGCAATGTTCTTGAGGATAGACTCTCTAGGTGTTTTTGCTGCAACATCTTCCTCAATCTGAGAGAGCCAGAGAAACTGAGGCAGATGCTATACCAGGTTTAAAAGCAGCCGTGGAGGCTTCAAAAGATTTCTTAATGGCCGCTTCAGCCTTCTTTTCCATGAGATCCGAAAAATGAGAGCCATCCTCCAGTGGCAAGGCAGTCTTTCTGGAGACTCTCATCACCGCGGTGTCAACCAGCGGAGTTGCACAGAATTGGGCAAAGTCCTCATCAAAACGAAAAAGGCTTTTCACCCGCCTGGACAGGTTAACTCTCCTCTCTGGATGATGCCATTCCTGCTGATGAAAGACTCACTGGATGACGAGAGAATAATAGCCTTGCAAAAAACGCCTAATAAAAGGGATCCGAGGCCAAGACCAAAGCAAGAAGTGACCGGGGCAGACACTTGTCCCTTCAGGGTAGCCACCTGGAGACCTGCATTGGACCCTCTCTCGAGAAACTGCAAGATGACTGGAATGGAAGGTGGATAGCTATGGAACTCTTGATCCTGGCACCATTCTTTACGAATTTAACCACTGACCAGCAATAGCACCGTGAATACCTTCTCCTGTAGAATTAGCCTTGCAGCATCCATGCAGTTAAGCGAAACATCTGGATGGTGTGTATATGGACATTGCGGTTTCCCAGTAGATCTGGAGATACTGGAAGTTCCCAAGAACAAATAGTCATCTGGAGCAGGTCCGAGAACCAGCCATAAGATCTTCTTCTGTACGCCCAAACTTGACGGACAACCTGTCAAAAAATATAACCGGGCTCAGAGACTACTCTGTCTGAGCATATCTTGCCCTGCTCAGGTCGTCTGCCAGTGTATTGAAGGCCCCCTGATAAGACATGCTGATAGATCTCTCAGATGATTATGGGCCCATATCAAAAAATAAATAACCTCCGAACAAAGACATTGAAGCTTCCAAGCCCTTGTGCCTCCTTGTCTGTGAAGGTAAGCTACTACAGTCGCATTGTCTGACTGAAGCTTACGTGGGGGAACATAATCCACGATTTGAACACCTTAAGGGCTAGAAAAACTGCATTCAGTTCCCTTTAGTTGTATGACTGGCTTGGCTCTTCTGGAGACAATCTTCTTTGGGCTCTGTGGAACCAAAGGTGAGGACTCCAACCTGTCTTTGGCGCGTCTGTTGCGACAATGGACCAGTCTGCTGGTTGAAACAAAGCCATCAATTGAGCTGTAGGAGAACCACTCTTGATCTTAGAATCTAAGTCCTCTTGAGACATGGCCAGCTGGAAAGGATCTGCCACTGAAGTGGCCACATTCTTGACCGGGCCCATCTTACTGCTGGGATGTTAGATGTTAAAAACCCCAGGAGACTCATTGCTTTCCTGATTATACAAATCGGATATCGTTGCAGATGGTTTGATCTGCGTGATCTTCTGAGAAGAAAGGTGCAAAAAGAGGGATACAGAGTCCACAATGCAACCTAGGAAATTGATTCTCCTGGATGGAGTAAGATTAGATATTACTAAGTTTATGATCCACCCGTGTTGTTCTAAAAAGGCTATTGAAGTCTTCAGTTGGTGATTTAGTTGACTTGGACAGGATGCCTTGAGAAGCTAGTCGTTGACATACGGGATGACGGCTAAACCGTCTCAACTGCGCCATCAGCGGACAGAGAAGCTTTGTGAAGACTAGAGGAGCAGTAGTCAAACCGAAAAGAATAGATTTGAGATGAAAATGCTTCAGGCCATTCTTTGTTCTTATAGCAAATCTCAGGAACTTCCTGGAACTTACTACCATAGGGACGTGTAGATACGGATCTTTAGGTGTATAGTGACTATGAAATCTCCTTTTTGGAGGATGTTGGAAACCGATATAATGGCTTCCATTCTGAAATGTTGATAAGCGATACGATGACAGATGGTCTTTAAATCAGAAAAAATAAATAAATAAAAATTAGAGAATACACTCCTCTCCAGTGATGTTCCGAGGGCACTTGTTCCTTCACTAACAACTTAAACACTGCTGCCGACAAAACTTAGTTCTCACTTTTTGTAAGATAAGAGGAACACAGAAAGTGGTCGCGAGGAAGAGCGAAAAAGCCTTATCTTGTAGACTACAAAAACTATTTGTCTATATCACTCCGTTATTCATGTGTTTTCTGTAGACTAAAACCATGCTTTATGAAAGTGTAGCATGCCCCACCCGGGCATTCGTTCCACACAGCTGCACAGGCTCCTTCTCCGGAACCAAACAGGATAGAGTGAACGCTGCCTCTGTAAGCCAGTTACGAGGCGCGCTGCACGGAACTTCCACCCGGGAAGTTTAAACCGCAGCCAAACACTCACCCCCCCCAGGCAACAACCCGTGTGCCGCACCATCAGAAGAATCCACGAAGCTGTTCACCTACGAGGGACAAGAAAGAACTGAGGACTCTTCCAGTTTGCGGCATTTATGGGTAAGAAGGGAGTAGTTTACTTTTGATTGGTCTTTCAGAAGCTTGTCCTAAGGGGAAAGAACAACCCATAAGTACTGCCACTATACGCAGGAAAAAGAAGTGATCCCTCTTAGGTGTAGCTGTTTCCTCCAAGTTCATGGCAGACTTTACAGCAGAAATGAGAGTATCAATTTATTCCACCAGAAACAAAAAGGAACTTTCTTCCTGGATTTCTCTTTCCTCTGATGACCACTCCTCCATCTCAGGGTAATCGAACTCAGAACCAGAGAACTGCTGGTAACCCAGGAGAGATGGTTCCCGCACCGCCGGAAGATGGGAAGGAGCAGGAACCGACTGACGAAAGGCAGAAAAGGTGGACTGCATCTCCTCCTTAAGCCAGGCCAAAAACTCTCTCCCACCAGAGGCTTCAGAATCCGCAATGGACTTTAGGCAGGTGGAACAGAGCTTTTTCTTGGAATCCTGCAGAGGCTTGTGACAACCAGAACACTGCGCATGCTTGGTTTTTGCCAAAGCCTTTTTAGGTCTCTCCTCAACAGAGGGAGGACCAGTATTATCTGGAGCAGACATAATCAAACAGGATGCAACAGCACCGTCAGAAACATACAATAATCAATCAACTCACCACACCGCTTAAATAGCTCCATACCAGGCTACAAGCTGCAACAGCAGCAAATTTGTCGCCATAATTTTGAATTGAGATGAAAACGAGGCTAGGAACGCATACCGGACATGCCTAGAAATCCTAGCCAGAAGAAAGAGACGCCATCTTGAAAAACGCAGAGACGCCGAACAACACTGAAGTCACCTGCGGATCTGCAGCAGTAGCAGAGGAGAGGAAGCCGGAGGGACAACCGCTCAGCAAAGGTGAGTAAGCACTGGGCAGCGCGGCACCAGCCATCCGGCTACGGTGAAGGTATTCCCCCACCCAGGGGAGCTTAGCCCAGGAAAAACCGGGTCAACTTAGAGCCGTATAAAATACGCGAGACTAGTCCTCCCTACCTCAGGTACGGAGGAGGAGTCTCATCAGTGTCACCTGGGATGGCAGGGAAATTAGCTCGACTTATAGAGGTTAGGTGTACGCCACACTCAAGATGGCCGCGGGACGGATCTGACGTAACGGACCATTTAAAAATTCAAATTAGACGTCAAAACCTTCATGCTCTATTTAAACCCTCAGAAACGCTTAGACTTTGCCTTCTGATGGTCGTACCTATATCCTATAGTGCCAATTCCTTAGTATGCGTTTCCGGTTGATTTCCCGTTGCTGATCCATCTTGTTTATTAGATATCCCTGATTTCTGGTACCCTGACCTCGGCTACTTCTACGACATTCCTGCTCTCTGGTGTCCCAACCTTGGCTTGTCTGACCTTGAACCCTGATCTGCACTCCAGCCCAATAGTGTCTCCACCTATGCTGTGCGCATGAACATTTAGAAGACGTTACCTAAGGAGGAAATAAAATGTTATCACTAAGCAGAATTCTTTTAACTGTCTTTTTTTTCCTTTAACCCCTTCATGACAAAGGCTGATTTTACTTTTTGTACCCTTCGTGACAATGGTCGTTTTTACATTTCTGCGCTGCTCGTGTTTAGCTGTAATTTTACTGAACCCACACACATTAGATATTGTTTTTTTCAGGACAAGAAGGGCTTTCTTTAGATGACATTGTGTTGATTGTATCATATTATTTACTATTAAAAAAGTATAAAATATGGTGAAACATTTAGAAAAAAATAACCGTTTCTAACTTTTAGTTGAAAAATCTTTTACTCATCTATAAAAGGTAATAAAAAAACCTGCTAAATAGATTCTACTATTTGTCCAGAGTTTAGAAATACCCAATGTTTGTATGTTTTTTTGCTTTTTTCTACACATTATGGGGCAATAAGTACAGGTAGCGTTTTGCTATTTCAAAGCCATTTTTTCCAAATCTGGTAATTCTTCCCCCCATGTGCCATTTTGGGTATCTTTGAACCCGGCCAATGCAATTTACCCCATCAAGTCATATATTTTTGAAAACTAGACAGCCCAGGGTATTCCAAATGCTGGTATTTTAACCCTTTCCAAGCACTTATTCTACCATCAGCCTTTGTCAAACTTTATGGTAGTAATTTTTTTGCATTTGTT
>VKOC01006906.1:0-14222 GCA_009364415.1 Spea multiplicata
ATCTCCCATACTCCTCAGCCAGCCCCTTAGCTGGAAGAGCATTATGGGAGGTGTAGTCCTGCAGCAGCTGGAGGACACCCCTGTTATATTGGCTCAAGACAGGACTCAGCGAAATGAGCAAACATTTCAGAAGATCCTGAGTGGGAACTCACCATAATTGAGATTATGTCTTAATAAAAGAAGCATGAGCCCCCTAGTACCCCATGGTTAGTAACTTATGAGGTCACACAGAGGGCTTCTCCTTCCCCTTCTACTGGATGCGCTGATCTTGCATCATATTTGGTTCTTGTACTCCACATAAGTTTCTAGGATTGTTACTGTGTAAATCTCTGGATTCGGAGTCACAAATACATCTTAATCTGAGTGCTGTAAGTAGAACATTTCCCAGAAAGATACAGACAGATGGTTTCAGAGAAGGTATGAGGTCAGCAGCAAGCGTAAGCCCAATAAGCCTCTTACACAAGACTATCTGCATCAAATTATTCCCCATTAAAAAACGAAATATTCGACAACCTTAGGTGAAAATGGACAAATATCACAGAAGGGGTAACCGTGACACAACATACAAATAATCACAAATATTAAACATTAAATATCTAGTCTGCCCCGTTTCTTCAGGTTGACTCGCAGAGTTGTTACGTTCGATGTCAGGAGGAGGGGAATGTGTGTTATCTGCCTATTCCGGCACAATGTTTGACATTTATCCCCAATCCCAACATTGACGCCTGTAAAACACACAGAAGGGCACCCTGGAAGAGATCACGGCATCTTAGGAGGAGACTGGTCATGATTAACCCACGATTACCTATGATCCTCTAATAATGGCTCTAATAAATCACAACCACAGATAGACTTACTGGGTTACTTTAGGGTTGGTTAGTCTGTATCCCTCCCTCTGGATATACTGGACAGGGTCTAGACCAGGGGTGTCCAACCTGCCTCCCTCATCTCCCATACTCCTCAGCCAGCCCCTTAGCTGAAAGAGCATTATGGGAGAGGTAGTCCTGCAGCAGCTGGAGGGCCGCAGGTTGGACACCCCTGGTCTAGGCACTGACAAGGCGTATAGGATTAGACCACCAAGGGTTATTTGATAAGATCTTAGGGTTTAGGGTCCATCAATGTAGTTTTATGGGTTTAGGGAGCAGCACCCAGGGGTGTAATGTTGTCTCAGTATTACTGTCCTGTCCAGATAACGCTTAGGGAGGCGCTAGTTGTTTTCCAATGTGTTCTATATGGATCTTATTAAATGTTATTATTGGGTAGGGTTGTTCTCATTAACCCCTGATTATCCCGCCTTCACATTGAGATTAGCCTCAAACTTGACGCTAATGTGCTTCAGAGATGTGGGTTGAACATTAGAAAGCACAGATAAAGCGCATATAACACAGATAGTAGGCAGATATCAGCGCCCTGGTACGTGGAGCTCTGCAGCACATTCAATATATTAAATGTTTATTTCTCAATGGAAAATTGTGTTAAGTGGCAGGTTTAAAAGATGGATTCAAGTCCACTGCACCATTAATGACACAAATGAGCTACTTCTATAGGCTCTGATGAACAGAAGGAAAAGTGGCCATTGGCCTGATAACGGAAGTAGCCTTATAGGTCCACAAGTGAGCACAGAAAGGATCCAGCACATGAAGTAACATATGTGCAGACTGCCACCTCATGGCCATATGTTGAACTGCAGGAAGAAAAAACTACTGTGGTTCCTGAAATACTTGGAAGACGTTAAAGGGAACCAGGAACATGTGCTGGGGAGAGGGCTGGTGGATAGGCAGACCCTACGTAGCAAAATTGGGGGCAGATCACTATGTCGGGGAGGTTGGAGAGATCAGGGGTCTGCCTTGTAACCAGAGCGCTTACACTACGAGGCCCAAGCAGGAATGGCAGAACCTCCATTTTATGGGGGCTTCGTCTGACGTTGTTATACGCAGCTGTTTTGTAGAATTGACGGTGGCCAGAGAGGTCACCACAGCCTGTGGGGGGTTTTTTTGTCTGTCAATCAGCATAATCATTTTGGAGATATTTAGTTAAACTTTTAGCAGCTGGGATGGTGGCAGCCTGTGGCAGAACTAGCATTATTTAATCAAGTTCCTGTCCTGAAGTTCTCTCCTTTCCTGGCCCAATTCTTACAGAGGCTGCCTGAACCAATCAACAACAATCAGCAGCAACAGGGGAGCGATAACATTACGAGGATGATTAATCTTTCTGACGCTAAACAAGGGGAGAATCGTATATTTTGGTATGTTAAACAAATTATACGAGGCTATTCGGTGTATTGAAAATATGGGATTTGGCAAAAGTGACTGTAAAACTCTAGGCAAATATTTCTGTGGGAATAGAAGAATGAGCATTCCGCCGATCTGGTTATCCTCGTGATTTCATATAACATCATCATTTTGAAATGACCATATATGGTAAAGAAGACTTAAAAAATATATATATATACCGGTATATATGAATATATATTTACCTTTCCAAAAATAAGTTTGATTTTGTTCTCCAGCTCTTCCAACGCCCCTGATCTTGTCTGAAGCGACTGGTACTTGGTTTCGAGGACAGAAAAGTTTTGAGACTGCTGATACACAAGCCTAAAACAAAACAGGAGTGAATGTTTATATATAGTATCGCATCACCATTTAGGTGACATACAACCTTCCTGAGGAAAAAAAAAGGTAACTTTGTGCTCCTTTTTTTATATAAATATGATTTTTTGACTGAATAATATTGTTTTTTTATATTGTAACATTTTTCAGAATTCTTCCGGACTTTTTCTTGTCCCATTTTTAGTATTGTGGAGTGCAGGCTAGAATTTTTCTCTTTTGCGTTTACCGTTAACTCTAACCTTGACGTAAATAACCAATGATTTAGTGAAATATCATCGACAAAGAAAGAAATCAAATAAAAACGTTTGACGCATCCGGACGCTGCCGCCATCACATGATCCTTAATCCATGTGATAGCTGCATGGTCCCTTTAAGTTTTCACGTTGTCCCTTTTGCCAATGCATGGGGTCTTAGGGGGTCTTACTAGACATTTATTTACATTTATGATGAGACTCATACCGCAGAAAAGTTTGAGATGCTCACCAAGCACTCCATAGCCTGTCTCATGTTCTAGATCTCTTGTGTCATTACATGGGAATCAGTCTGACCCAACCACAAGGGCAGCCTAGAACCGAAATCCAGGGCACAATTCCCCTGTATGAGGGACCCAATATTTTTGACAATTTTGTACAGCACTCAGGAATATGATGGCGATATATATGATAATTATTATGATTTTATATACATTTTCATTTACATTGGCCCTGACAGAGCTTTCTGATGCGGACGGGTAAATTATTACACTTGGTGCGGATACATATATATTATATATGCTGTGTTAGTTAGCTTACGGAGCTTCTACATACTGTGCGTAGATCCAAAGTTATGAAAAAAAATGTCCAACATGCGCAAACACAGCATAAGAGGAGGCAAGATAAGAGGAGATGCAGGAAAGGAGACAGGGACGCGGAAGCGGTGAAGAAGGTATCCTATACCACTGGGAGGCTGTTCCACCTATCTAACACCCAATAATACAGACTTTTAGCCAAAAAAACAGCAAAATGCAGTTAGTCCGTTATAGGCATAAAAAAACAAGGGATTAAATCTTACCATGTCAAAGCTCCGCAGGCGGCCACGCAGATCAGGCACAGGACTGTTCTGACCTCCACGCCACCGGATCCGGATCCACTGACCGATGAATCCGGATCACTCTTCCGTGCCCGCTGCCCTGAGGAGGGGGCACTTTGCTGGGCATCTTTAACCTCCTTACCCGACGATCCTTTCTTCCTCTGCTTCACTTCATTAGACATCATGCAGAGTGTTGCAACAATCTATCTACAGAAGTGAATTGGTTAATCCCTCTCTATGTAAATGTTATCTAAAGGCCTTTAGCTACACTTCTTGTGCTATAATATAAAACATTGCAACAGTGTAACAAGCAAACAGACTACAGCCTAATGCTACAAAGTTGCATAAAAACTATGTTGCAAAAATGAATGAATGTTCATTTATTAATAAGGAGCCTCCTGAGCTCTCCTGTGCAGGGGTTAATCCGTAGCCACCTCCCAGGCTCAGCACCGGCTCCCTGCCTATGTGGCATCCAGACAAACCCACACTGTCCCAAAATACTTCGGGGGACGGGAGAAGGACCATCCTGCTACGGAAGCCCTGCTGGGACAAACCAAGAGCTTCGCGTTTTCTAAAACCAGCCATACGCTAAACCCCTCTACTAATATAAATAACATAATACAATAACATAATTAATATATTATTAATATATATATAATAATTAATGTATATAGTCAATTACGTTTTTTGAATGCCAGGGCTAATATACACGTATCCAGAAGTCATTGATACGGAAAATGGGTTTAATAACTAAAGACTTTATTGCAGAGGCTCCGGGAGCCGAAAATGCTTTTCTCATACCTGATTATGTAACTATAACATTCTGGAATATTTGAGGGGGCGCTCACTGACAGCCCAGCAAATGAATGACTGAATCTACAGAAGCCATCTTTGATTAGGGCAGCTTATTTGGCATTTGGTGGCTAAAAATAAAAAAAAGGTAACTAGTGACTGAAGCATAATAATATATCTTGCAGTAATATGCAATGTTAAACAGAATTAAATATACACCCGCCCTGTATGCGAAGGGCAGAGGTACTTTGCCCACGTCAAACATGGTTGTTCAGGGCCTGCTTAGTGCTAGTAGGTGAAGGCTGAAAGAGGCGGAACGTTCGTTTAGCTGCGAGTGAAGCAGCCGGACGGCTGATGCTGTGGGACCGCTGCTCTCCCCATGTGTTTGTGTTGCAGAGGGTAGAGACATGGAGGTGTTAGCTGAAGAGTTTGGGAATCTCTCCAAGGAGCAGCTTGCTGCACCCATTGATACCGTGGAGGTGAGGGGGGAAGACTTTCCCCAGAGCAGCAGGAAGGGTTTTGGAAAATGAGCAGTGTTTATGCCATGTGAAGGCTTGGGGTACCTTCTAATCTTATGTTCCACTGTATACATACCGAATATATATTTTACGTCATGTAGAGAGTTATGACATCATGATGAAGGCTTAGGAGTGTGATGTGTTAACTGTGGAAAGCAAATTTGGCCACGAGGATATCTTTGTTGGCTAGTGGATTACAAGCTTTTGTGACTACTTGGTTTTCTTCATATTATGCCGGAAGAAGAGACTTATGTGGTCTCGGAAGCTTGTAACCTGTTACTCTATAGTTAGCCAATAAAGATGTCATTGTTGACGTTATTTGTCTTGATCATGTAAGAAAATATGTATAAAAAATGTATATTTAAAATTATTTATTGTTTTATATAGTGCCATCCAATTCCGTAGCGCTGCGACGTAGTCCTGTCACTGCGTCATTTTGTAGGATAAGGGCTGAGTTGGACGCTTCCACGAGGCTGGTGATTCCTTCGTGGATCTTAACGCTGGCAGGGTCATCCGTGGAATGCATCAAGCTTCAGGGGGCAAATCATTTTTTTTAGGGGTATGGGGTGGCTACCCTCTAGGGTCTTAAAAAACGATTTCCCATTAACAGGTTTGTCTTGGAAAGTCATTTGGTGGCAACACGTTGTCCCAGAAGACAGCCATGAGCCCCTGGGCCATCAGTGATCGGATGCATTTGTATGGGTAGTGTGATGACCTGCCCTTTTTGAGGGACATTGAGGACTGGAGCTTAGACTCCTCTCCTCTTTTTGAACCTTCCATGGAAGATGTTCTCTTATCACAAATGGCAAACCAAAGAGGATCAATGGAAGTCGAGAGCCGGAAAACCAAGTGACAATAACAGAAATTTTGGAATTGAGTTGTCTCGGGTATCAGTCTAACAGCCTTTAATGGCTGAAACTCTGAATACTTTAGTTGTTAGAATTAATGGGTTCACAAGAATGATGTGCATTTAATGAACTAGAAATCTACAGTAAATCTCCCCACATTATGATTTGTCAGGGTCGGTTTGGTTGGGCGTCCTGTAATAGAATGCTGTATGTGATTTACGCCTTGAGAACGATCTTGAACCTCTTTGCCAAATGCTGGCCGGTGAACAACACAGAAAACCTTAGCAGAATTCAGCCCCTCATCCGATCCAACTTGAAGGAATGACCTGAAGTTCTTCTGTTAAACCCATTTCTTTCACCCCAAAACTAAATTCTCCATACATGGTAATGTTAGAAGAGCCGTTCCATCAAAGCTCGTATCTCCAGGTTGTGGTGAAGGATTGGACTTGGAGAGAGAAGATTCCATGATAGTTTTTCCTGACGTGAAAGTTTGATTTGACAGCCTTCGTCTCGAATATTTATAATGGGGGAGAAGAGGGAAGTCTTATAGATGCGTGGATTTCCAAGAAGTTGTTGGAGTGATTATGATAATCTTTTGAGACGTGACATCGGGGACACATCACTGCTTTATGATGTTTATTGATCGCGTACTCCATCACCGCATCACAAACCTTACGGTGTCCCATTCTGCGTTATTATGCTTTTCAGAATAATTATGTCACATGACCCAATCCTTTCCCGCATTTGCTTCTTTAACTTTGGAATCTGGGCACCTGAGAGAAGGTCAGATGTGAAGCCATCACTGATGTCCTGTCTGCTTGTGGAAGCTCGAGTGTCCCCCTCGCTTTTTGGCACCTGGCCTAGCTGCTCCTCTGGCCCCATGGAAGTTTTGACCCGGGTTTTCCATGGCAGCTCCCACCGGAGTATTCAAGTTTTCGTCCAGTCACTAGTTAGTTACCCACGTAAAGTGTCCAAAGAGGGTTGACCTCTTAGAATATTAAAGATCTTGAGATCCAAAATAGCCATCTAGGACTCTTCTGGACTCTTTGAAATAAACTTTAAAAAAGAAAACACTGGAGTGTCCGTTGGAAGTCATTGCTGTAAATGTCGTACTTAATTGCTGGTTTTCCATCAACCGTGGAGGGGACACTCGGTACATGGGTGACCACAAACAATAACCATTTTATACAATTTCACCCATTTTTTCTTTTCAGGAAAAATGGAAGCTACTGCCAGCTTTTTTGAAGGTAAACACTTATTATACTCATTCTACCTCCCTCCTAGCTCTTAACATATGCACGGATAGGTGCTGTCAATAGAATGGAGAAGCAACTTGGCCATTTGGTAAACCCCTTTTTTTCTTGGGTTAGGAACGAAAAAGTGACATAACTCAGGTCCTTGTGTGGACGCCGTGTCCGCAATTTTTATTTTTTTTTAACCATTTCTGTCTGGGATTGTGTTATACCAGGGGAATTTCTGTAGACTTAAGTCTTGCTAATGGTGCTTCTTGCTTTTGCCAGGTGAAAGGACTCGTGAAGCAGCACATAGACTCCTTCAATTATTTCATCAATGTTGAGGTAAGGACCTTCCACCCAGTTTACATTAGGACTATTTCGATTTTAGGGTTGCCATAGGAAATTGAGCTCAGACAGTGACGTTTTAGGTGCATGTGCTGTCCAGCTTTGAAGTGTTTTAGGACGGCCCAGTAAAGGAACTATAGTGGGAGCAAAATGCCCTCACGGGAATTACTGCCCTTCCCTTATGTCTCATGACTACAGGCTAGAATTAAGGGGTCGCTAAAGTTTGGGTTGGTTGGAGAACTTTTGATGAGTGTAATATGGATATTTTACAGTAAGAGGCATGACCTCTTTAGAAGGTCCCGTTTTAGATCCAGCAGAATATCTAGAAAGCAGTTCAATCTCCACTACTGTTCAGAAGTTTGGGGTCCCTCAGCTGTTTTCCTAGAGAGCAAGGACATTTCTGGCGGTAACATAATTGCAAAAAGGGGTGTCTTCCAATTAATTACCTTTTTAAACGCAACGTGCCATTGGAACTTTTGTATTTTTTTTATTTTTTTAGATTAAGAAAATAATGAAAGCAAATGAGAAAGTAGTAAGTGATGCAGACCCGATGTGGTACTTAAAGTAAGTATAATTCACATCCTAACACCAGAACATTTCAGATTTTAGTTATTTTATATTTATGACAAATGCACGTCTATCTGAGATCCTTGGGTAGGATGGGAATATTGTTTGTATGAGTTAGAAGCGCATATTTGTCATTGGTACACTTTATTTCTTCTAGGTACCTTAATATTTATGTGGGTGTTCCCGATGTTGAAGAAAGTTTTAATGTAACCCGACCAGTGTCCCCCCATGAGGTTAGTATCTTTTGGTTATGTGCTGTTGAGCGCGTGTGAATGAATAAGGGCAAAACCAGTATATTCATTTACATTTCGCTTCTGAAATGTTTATCTTTGATCAATTTAAAACTTCCTCCTGGTTAATGGTTTAACTTCTGCCCGTCGTCATGTGTTACGTTAATTTTTTTTGGGGGGGTTCCCAAAATAATTGGCCATGTAACATGCGGTAAGTAAATCTAACACTTTTTCCATATCCTTTTAGTGCCGTCTCCGAGACATGACCTATTGCGCATCAATAACCGTAGATATTGAATACACCAGAGGAAGCCAGCGAGTTATTCGTAACGCTTTACCTATTGGCAGGTAACGGCTGACAAACTTCGAACGCATTGGCGCAATGTATCATTTATATTTAATGTAACATAGAATTTGATGACTGATCAGACCCATTTAGTCTGCCCCCTTAATCAGTCGTTGGTCTCGTCTTACATTATGGAGCCGTACACCTATCCCATACATGTTTAAATTCCCTCATTGTATTACCCTCTACCACTTCTGCTGGGAGGCTGTTCCACTTACAGTATCTGGATGTTCTTATTTTGTGTAGCACACTCAGATAGTCTAAATGGTTTTAAGGACTAGTAAAAGATGTAGATGATCTGTGTGCAGACAATATGTGTTTTACTGTTCTTTCTTCCGCACAGAATGCCGATCATGCTACGCAGCTCTAACTGTGTCCTCGCGGGAAAGACTCAGGCTGAGTTTGCCAAACTAAATGAGTGTCCTTTGGACCCAGGTAACACAATAAAATGTAATGTTACGTTACTGCGACTGTTCATAGCACAATGTAGACTTCCTTTTGGAATGGAGTTAAGCGAATGAATGAGCTGGCTCTTGGTATCGAATTATTCCCCCAAATAACTTTTTATATATGTTTTGTGAATGAGATAAACGCCTTAGATTTAGGAGCCATATGTCTATATCTCATGCGTGTTTACATTCCCTCGCTGTATTACCTTCTAGCACTTACGCTGAACAGCGTTCCAGCAGATCTAGCCCACTTCCTTACATTACACGTTGGCCTCGTACTCTTTTACTTTTAGACTTTTTAGACTTCTGTGACCTCTTGATATAACGTGGGTCTCTGTGTCGTGCAGGGGGCTACTTCATCGTGAAAGGAGTAGAAAAGGTTATTCTGATCCAAGAACAGTTGTCCAAAAATAGGATTATCGTGGAGCAAGACCGAAAAGGAGCCGTCGGGGCATCGGTGACCAGGTATCGGGGATGTGCCGTTTCCTTGAAGCTCTTGACACTTGGATTACGTGTCCGTATATAATATGATATTTAAAACCCACCGAATGTCTGATGTCTCACGTATTTACTAATCTGCAGCTCTACCCATGAGAAGAAGAGCAGGACTAATTTAGTCATGAAGCAGGGAAGATTCTATCTGAAGCACAACACGCTATCCGAAGACATCCCTATCGTCATTATTTTCAAGGTCGGTACTGTGCTTTGTAATAATCCAGGTCTTGGATCTTCCTGGGACGATTTGTTTCGGTATCTTTTTCCTTTTATTTCTAGTAACGTCATTTCATACAATGCTTTTCAGTATTGTGGTTGGGGGGACGTTCTACACTGTTTCGTTGACTCGTGGAAATTTCTGAAAACAAGGCGGGAGCCCCGACGCTCATTGTCTCCCTATCTTCTCCACCAACCTCTTCCGGCTCCCTGGCTACTTTTCTGCAGCAGTGCTCTTTCTCTTGTCTTTTCCGCTTGCTTCCCACCTGTATCGGCTCCGTTAAACAGGCCTTCCGGAGTGCTTCCGCAGTAAGGAGTCTCCGCGTACCCTCTATCCCGTTTGGGGGAGCGGGGGAAAGACTGTGCCCATGTGCCGTGCCATAGCTCACCCCTTTCATGGAAGTACTCCAAAGGGCCAGAAGGATTCTTCTGTACCTCTTTCTGCCAATCCGTCTGCATTCATCTGACTTCTTGGAGTACTTCTATGAAAGGGCCCCTCCAGTCATGAAAGGGGGGTTAGCGGGGGTTTCGCCCTTTTGCAGAAGTGCTCCAGGGGTCCTGGTTAATGGAGCTGATTCCAGGGAGAAAGCGACAGAAGAAAGAGAGGCAAGAGAAGAAAAGGAAACGGTGGAGAAGATAGGGAGACGACATGAGAGTGAGCGACAATTCATTTCATCCCAACCGATAGGGCAGGAAAACGAAATTTGTTGTCCGAAAGAAGAGAAAAACCCTTATCTGAATCCTTTTTGGTCAGTTTGCACAAGTCTAATAGCTACACGTAATAAAAAGAGCAAGTTAACACAAAATAACATATTTGGTTGTTGAATAGATGCCTGTGTATCTCACCAGGGGGCAGTATTGGGTTATCCATTTGCCCCCCGGATCCCATCAGAGATGCCAGTCTGTTATATTGTAATTTATTGCCCAAATATTGTAAAATTCTAGATGCAGGAAAGGGGTTAACTGCCTCGAGAAAGCTCTCCTCCTTTAAAAGTAGTTGCCGCGGCTCCTCTGCTGGTAATGTATGTCGGGCCGTCTGCACTTCATAACATCTGCCGGCGTATAATCCCGTGGGAAGCGATCTCTCGTCAGAAGAGCTGCCTGCTTTTGTAGTTTAAAAATAAACATTTTGATAAAAGGAGTGTAATTACGCTGCTCTTCCGAACTCTGTGGCTTCCGCTAAAACTTTTAATTGCCTTTATATTATTTACAATATACTCGTTCTCGGTTTATATTCTCTTTAGTTTGGGTACAGACCCTTTTGAATAGATCTTACGTTTCCATATGGAATATCGCAGAGCTCTTGTTTTCTTCCCATTTTCTGATGGCTCTGATACATTTATTGGTTCCGCGTTCTCTTCGCTGAATGGGATGGTTTTCCACGTCCGAGTCGAATAGTAAGGCTGCCAAATGGGAGCAAATGTCAAAGACCAAACACAAAGCCAACGGTGCGCGCGTCTCTTCTATTGCAGGCCATGGGCGTCGAAAGCGACCAAGAGATTGTCCAAATGATCGGCACGGAGGAGCACGTGATGGCGGCTTTTGGCCCCAGTTTGGAGGAGTGCCAGAAAGCCCAAATCTATTCACAGATGCAGGTGCGTCTTATTCGGTTTTTGTCATTTAAAAAGAGCAGCTTGGCGCTCGGCTTACTCCCGTTTTCAGATGTCTGCTTACAAAAAATGTAATTTTGAGAAGGACTGAACCCAAAGCAAGATCCTCGTGGACAAGACCCTCAGTTAGGAGGCTGCTTCCATCATGATGCAGAATAAAGTGTGTGTGGGTATGTATGTGTGTGTGTGGCTGTGTGTGTGTGGATATGTGTGTGTGTTCTCGGTCGTTTGAAGTGAACAATCTGCAAAGAATTCAGCAAGAATTCAGAGCAGAACCAGCGAGTACCACCCAAGGCATAAATATTGAGGATTCCGTCACTATTATGGCCAGAGAAGGCTTTAGATTCCATGAGTCTGATTGGGTTAAACACGTAACGCCGTTGATTCCCCTGCTTGGTATGTGATATAGCTGTGAAAAATTAAACGGGACCCGCCAGACGTGGGGTACTTTGATGTTGTAGCGGGCAAATAAAATATCTTCCAGGAGTTGAGTACCTGGTGGCTTCGGTAGGGTTCTGCAATCGTTACCCTAGGCTGTGCTAATCCCACAAGCCACCGATCTGTGTATATAGTATGTGCCGCGTTCATAGATTCATGGTATATTGTCTCACCGAGGGGTGGGCTTCCACCGTCATACGATGAGCGCAGACCCTGGCTGATCACCTGCGCCTATGTGTTTAAAGATCCTAGTTTGATAGGAAATACATCCCCCCCCCCTCCTTCTCAGGATGTGCTTTATTTCTCTAAATATACAAAAGGCTTTAAAGTACATCGGTAACAAAATCCGACGGCAGAGGATGTGGGGAGGTCCGAAGAAGTCCAAGGTTGAGGAAGCGCGTGAGCTTTTAGCATCGACAATCCTGACGCACGTACCTGTAAGTACCCCCCCCACCCTACAGCCACCTGAAAAGTGTCTATCGATCACGTCGATATAAAACCCTTTCTTCTTCAGGTGAAAGAATTCCATTTCAGAGCTAAATGTATCTACACCGCCGTGATGGTCCGCAGAGTGATTTTGGCTCAAGGAGAAAATAAAGTTGATGATCGGGATTATTATGGCAACAAGCGATTGGAGTTGGCCGGCCAAGTAGGTTACTTTCTGTTATTAATCCAAATCTTTATCCCCAGTGGTTCAGTTGCTGTGCCACAGAGCTTACTTTTGGGGTATCGTGAGGTCCATCTGATCTCTGACTGAGCAGCTGGGATGCCGCTCATTGTCTGCTTTACCCCAACATTAAATGTAAGGGGAAACCATTCTGGTCCAGGGTGCCGTCTATGGGGCACGTAAATTGTTACGCTTTAGGATTGGGGGATAACATTTGAAGCCTTGGTAACAATTTGCTTTATTTAATAATCGCGTTATGCGATAATGTTCTTCATCTATGTACACTGCTGTTCAAAAGTTTGGGGTCACTTAATTGTTTGCATGGCAACCAAGGACACTTCACACTGTAAGATAATCATGAAAGGGATTTCTAACCATCAATCAGCCGCTTAAACTTGGGTCAGCGAACACAGCGTGCCGTTGGAACACAGGAGTGATGGGATTTCCCAATAGCCATTTCCAGCTACAATAGACATTTACAACATTAACCCCGTCTGCGCTGGATTTCTGATCCATTTCATGTTGTTTTAATGGAAAAACGGGGCCCCAAGGAGCTGTTCCTGGCGTCTTATAATGGATTTCTCATTGAACTCCGCAGCGTCCCTATGGCTCTGGGTTTCCAACATGTTCCAAAGGTAGATCATCCCCATTTTAAAATTCTGTCTAAAGTTCCAACGTCACATTTTTACTCTTAATGTAAACCATCTATGAGTCTCGCTCAACCTTCAATGCAGAAGCTTTTTGTTTTTTAGCGGTTCTGGTCCACTAACTTCTTAAGAGGGCCACCTCTGTTTTTTTGTAGATTCTTGGTGTTACGTATGATTTAAACTTTAGAAATGTTTTTACGGACCCTGTCTCTTAAACTTATGTCCGATAATTTATTGTGACGCCATCCAATTTTTTTTTTTTTAATTTTTTCATTTTTTTTTATTTTATTTAAATTTTTTTTCATAATCATTTTTTAGTTAATATTTATTAGCATAATCTAGACTGCCAATTATTTCGCTGAATCTATTTGGCCCTTTAGACAAACGGAATTTCCACAATAGGAGCACATTACCGGTAAAGCTTTGTCAGCTATACAGACAGAAAACCGTATTGTGTCGAAAGACAAAAAAAAAAAAAGGGAAAAATGAAATTATTTGCTGCTAATTTCACACCCCATGGGAAAGAGAAGTATGAAACCGGCTTTGGCGCTAGATAACAGATGTGGATCCGCGAGCCAAACATATTTTCACAGAACGGTTTATCCAGATTTATTTATTTTTTTCTCCCGTCGCTAGAGAATTGGTAGGACTTGAGCCAGCAGCCGCGTTCGCTGAAAACCTACCGATTTCAGGCTTAATCTTTCACCTACCGTCTCCTCCTCTAATGTGTTTATTATTTGACGAGCGTCGCCCTCCGTTTTTTTTTTTCTTTCTTCTCTTTTGTTTGGGTTTTTTTTTATATTTCTTATTCAGCCGGCTTTGTATGGGCGAGATACGGAGCCGGCCTGAAATCCGGCACCTTGGAAAGCGAAGGGATTTTTGCAGCGACAATAGAATCCCACATTGACTTCTCAGATTGTTTAATCCCAGCCGTTGTGATAATGTAATTAAGGCGGCCTAATGTCTTTAATTTTGCGACCAGTATGTGTGAAAAGGAGTATTTGGCACTCCAGAAGCTCGAAGACTAAGCAGCCACCTCAAGGCTCCTAATTAGAATTCTCTGACATTACGCTAATTGGTGAAACTGTTGCAACAGCTTACATTCTTCTTTTTCTTTTTTTTTTTTTTTATAATGGCTTTTT
>VKOC01006908.1:0-14937 GCA_009364415.1 Spea multiplicata
CAGACGAGCATTCAATGCTGCTGCGGCCGCAAAGTTAAAAACTACCTGGCGGGAGGGGGGGAGGGGGGGTAATTAAAATTACTATGAGCCGCCAATTTAATTTTTGTACATTTTTCTTAGACTATTTTATTCTCTTTTGACTCCTTGTTATGATATTCATGAAACTCTCTAGAGATTGCTTATTATCGCGCGCTTCGTAATACTGTTGAGCTCTCTATAGAATACAATACATCGTTTTAGTTAATTATCAAGGATTTATAAGACACCTTTACCACAGTTTTTCAAGCACATTGTGAGCAGGCAAACCCGAGGTGTGTGTCTCCAATTTATTCTTTGTTCTTCTTGTTTTCTTTCAGATAAGGACAAACAACGTTTCTCAAGCACATCTTAATCTGTAAGATTATTTCATTGATATTCATAGAATTCTAGAGATGCATATAGCACGGTAACATTTACACGAGGACAATTCTTATCATCAGGGTTAATTGGGACCATAAATATTTGGACAGTGACACAATCATTGATGAGATTGAAGTGCGGACTTACAGCCTTCATTTGATGGTATGTACATCTCAATTTGTTTTAGGAGTCACAGCAATTTTCATACATAGTCCCCTCCTTTCTAGGAACTCAAAAGTAATTGGACGTAATCATCCCCAGAATGATCATTTTTAATACTTGGCTTAGGATCCTTTGCAGTGAGTGACTGCCTGAAGTCTGGAACACATGGACATCACCTAATTCTAGCTTCCCACCCTATGGTGCTAATGCAGGGCCTGTGATGCAGCCATCCTAAGTTGCTACTTGTTTGTGGGTCCTTCTGCCTTTGGTTTTGTCTTCAGTAAGTGAAAAGCATGTTACACTGAGTTGAGATCAAGTGACTGACTCGGCCATTGAAAAATATTGAATTTCTTTGCCTTGAAGAGCACTTTGGTTGCCTTCAGAGTATGTAATGGGTTATTGTCCATTTGTACTTTTGTCAGCAGTCATTTCATTAATAAACACAAGTGGCACGGTTCCATTTGGGACCATCCATGTCCACGTCATAATACCGCCTCCACCATGTTTCACAGATGATGTGGTATGCTTCAGATCACAAGCAGTTGTTTGTATTCTCCATACTCTTCTCCTCCCATTTTTCTGGTATAGGTTGATCTTAGGTTCGTCTGTCCAAAGAATATAATTCCAGTACTGGTAAGGCATTTTAGGCATTTCTAAACTGTCCTTCCTTTTCTTGAAGCTTACCAGTGGTTTGTACCTTGTAGTAAACCCTTTGTATTTACTTTTATGAAGTCTTCTCTTGATAGTAGACTTTGACAATGAGATGCCTACCTTCCAGAGAGTGTTCTTGACATGGCTAGATGTTGGGATTTTTCTTCGCTAAGGAAAAATATTAGTTGTCTTCTGTGGTTGTCCAGGCTTTGGTATGATGAGCTCTCCGGTGTCTTTATTCTTTCTCGGAAAGTCTTGATGTAGCCATTCCTAATGTTTCTGCTATCTTTCTGATGGCTTTGTCTTGTAGTTCATCCTAATGATGGCCTGCTTTACTTCCATTGAAAACCCTTTGGACCTCATATTGAGAGTTCACAGCAACAACTTTTTAATACAAGTTCCCAATTTTGAATCCACTCCATGCCTTTTAACTACTTACTTTCCATGAAACAGCTTCTCTGTAAATTATCTAGTTATCTAGTCATGAAAATGGGGGGGGCTATGCATGAAAATCATTATAATTCCTAAACCATTTACTCAATTCGGATGTGAATACCCTCAAATTAAAGCTGAACGTCTGCACTTTAATCATACCTTGATTGCTTCATTTCACATTCATTGTGGTCGTGTGCACACCCAGAAATATAAAAACAGTGTCACTGTCCAAATATTTATGGACCAAACTGTACATGTGTCATGCGAATTACCTATGTTTAAGGAGTAACAAGGCATTTTGCATGAAGAAGAGTTTGACCAGCTCAGGGGGTTATTGAAGCCTCCTAAAGACAATTTGTTGATGGCAGTGAGTTATGTTTTAGGGTCATGGGAAGAACAGGTTTGAGGTTAAGGTGTATTTGCTCTAACCCTGTGGGGAAACCTGTGAGTGCGTTTTTTTCCCCATTAACCCTTTCACGCCCATGTCCCTTTCGCATCATGGTGGGAGCCGGCAGGTAGGTGATGGTTCCTGTTTATGCTTTTGGGACTTCTATGACATATTGATGTGATTTAGAGCTTTGCAGACACGAAGCAAACTAAAGACCCCACTCACGTACAATGATTTATTTGATCACCTCATTGAAAGTAAAATTAATGCTGTTTTTAAGAAGGAATATTTTTACATGTATACATACAGCTCTTTGTCTGCAAACTTGAACAAACTGTTGGTTGGAGAGTCTGCAGGAGAATTGTTGTTTCATCTCAAGGATATAACAAGGCATGGAAAGGTCCACTCCTGTGCCCTTCTGTTGCAAGAAAAGCTTGTTTGACTCTGCATGTTGCATAGATTAATGAATGCATCTCACCAATTACTCTATGCATTGTGTAGGGCCAATTCAGTCTTTCATGCTGGAGAAATTTGACACAGTTGGTCCTCCATAATGCAGAGTTTGGAGAGAGAGAGTTGAAACCACAGTTTTCCTAGAAAGCAACCAACCAACTTTTTTTAATATAAATAAATGCTTGCTATGCAGTTCACTTCCTAGTAAGGTCCAGCACACATTTGTGGTAAATAACTTGTCATGGGGTAAATTGTGCTTACACCTATTGTATACCTATTGTTACTCTAGACAGCCTAGTGGCTATATGAGGAATATTCTAAATGTTCAAATTGGTGTTCTTTGTTAATCCTTCTCCCTCTTCTCTCCATTTTTTTCCCCTTATCTCTATAAACTCCTAGAAACTGAAACTCCTCTTCCTCTCTTGTTATACCCCAAAGTCTTAGTTTTTGGGCACCTTCTCTTCTAACTTTACGCCGCCTCCCTTCAAAAACTATTTTGACAATTGGCTTTCTGCACCACCTGTCTCCCATAAAAATCATCACATTGACCTTGCTTTCCCTGATCGGAAATGCCTCGTGGGGCTCAATTCAAACCCCCAAACCAGATATATTAGATTCAAAGTAATTAAATGTGTTTTGAAAATGATTCTTTTCTCTCTAGGCAATGAATGAGAACAACCAGACTAAGGTTACACAGATCTTTCTCGCTGGATTCCAAAGCTTCCAGAACTTTAATATATTTCTTTTTGTTTTGATCCTTACCATTTACTGTGTTACAATATGTGGGAACGTCATCATCATTCTCTTGGTGTCCTACTGTGAAAACCTCCATTCGCCCATGTACTTTTTCCTGAGGCATCTCTCCATCTCCGACATCATGTTGACCACAAACATTGTCCCAAGCATGCTTCATGTCATACTGAACAATGGAGCCACAATGTCCCTCGCTGGCTGCATTACTCAGTTCTATTTCTTCGGCGTTTCCGAATGCTTAGAATGTCTCCTCTTGACGGTCATGTCTTATGACAGATATTTAGCGATCTGTAACCCATTGCGGTATACCATATTGATGAGCCATGCAATGTGTATGAAATTAGTTATCACATCTTGGTTGTTGAGCTGTATTACTATACTCATTGACACAATACCGACATCTCAACTAGATTTTTGTGGATCAAATGTCATTGACCATTTTTTCTGTGACCTTGCCCCCCTACTTGATATATCTTGTTCAGACACTTCCGAAGTTCAACTCATAGTCATGTCGCTGTGTATTCCTATTTTAATACCACCATGCATTGGTATTTTTGTTTCATACCTTTATATTTTCTTTACTATTCTAAGAATCCCATCTATTACCGGAAGACAGAAAGCGTTCTCCACCTGCAGTTCCCATCTTTCCGTGGTGTTTATATTCTTTATAACATTGATGTGCATTTATATGCTCCCTACGAAAGGACAGTCTTTGAACGTTGGCAAAGCTGTATCTCTCCTATACACGGTAGTGACTCCATTACTTAATCCGATCATATATTCCCTGCGAAATAAAGACATTAGACAAGGCTTTGAGAAAATCCTAAATTCGAAAAGTATCCAGCACTAATTAAGATGCCCTATATGAATGCATATATGGTTTTAAAATCTATTCAACATATATATTCTCTAATGATATGTGAACTTATTTCATAAATATGGCTTTATAAAATATTAGTGCCATAATATGCAAAATATTGTATCACTTTCTTTTCTATTAATAAAAAGAAGGCAAAAAAACCCTCACTATAGATTTAGTAGTGCTGAATTGTTACCTAAATACTCAGTGACATGTATCATTGAATCAACATATTCTTTACTCCTCATTTATGTCTACTGAACATAATTCACATCTTTTTACGAACCGGGTAAGCAGGTCGGGTTGGAGCCCAGTTGCAGGGGATACTTTGGGTTCTGTCTGTACCCCACGATGCATAATAACTGTGGGATGATACAGACAGGCGCAGAGAAATACACCACAGGCAGAATACTAGGATATAGTCTGCATTGAGGAAACTGGCAGGACAAATAAGTACAGGTAATAAGTCTCTTGGCAGGAAGCCCACTGGCGGGGCACACGGCAGGAAGCCCTCTGGCGGGGTGCGCGGCAGGAAGCCCTCTGGAGGGGAACAATACAGGGTCAGGTACAGGGCCAGAGCAAAGCGGTCCATACACATTAATGCAAAGGCCCTGACTGAAGGCCCAGCTGCTAGTGATGCTGAAGTCTGGGGCTCCAGAGAGATAAAGGTGGCCACTAGTGGTTGTAGAACAACCTGAGCATAGCAAAGTTTTGAATACTCCCGGCTGAGAAGGGTGGAACCTGACAATGACCTGCGTTATATTCTAATCTAGCTGAATTGGCACAGTCTCTGTAGTCACCTTCTTTTGCTTGGCACATGCTTTGCACTGATATATAATGTCACATACCGGTAGACAGTAAGTGTAAGTAGACAGCTGGGGCACTCCTCAGGGTGAGGCCTAATGCAGTGCCTATTTAAGAGGAACACTCAGTTCCCTCATGGTTGGCACCTGATGGTAGCCTGTTTTCTACTTGATCATAGACCTAAATATGCCTCTCCTCTCTGAAATAGAAAAAAATACATAATGCATAAATACATCATGAAAAAGAAAGTACATTCTCTTTTACATATCAGTGCATAATAACAACCATCTGTTTCTTAGCAGGTCTAAAAAAATAGGTAAATACAACCTCAGATAAACAACAACACATAACATATTACACAGTGTCATGATTTATTCAACAAAAATAAAGCCAAAATGGAGAAGCTATGTGTGAAAAACTACTGCTTTCATAGAAACTAAGATGCTAAGTAGCAGACAGGTGCTGCTAATCAAATGCCCTTGATTAATTGATCATCAGCAAGCGTCACCACTTCTATGTTGTTGTTTTAGCTGTTTGCTAAGGAGAAAATCATCAGCATGATCATAGAGAAGCAATTATTGCTGCCCATCAATCTGTGAAGGGTTATAAGGCATTTTTGCCAAACAATTTAAAGTCCATAATTCTACAGGGAGAAAGATTATTCAAATGTGGAAAATATCCAAGTTACCAATCTTTCCAGGAGTAAACATCCCAGAAAATTCACCCCAAGGTCACACTATGCAATGCTGAGATAAACTGCAAAAAAAAACAAAAAAACAAGTGTTACATCTCAGACTCTACAGGCTTCAGTTAGCATGTTAAATGTTAAAGTTCATGACAGTACAACTAGAAAAAGACTGAACAGGTATGGTTTGTTTGGAAGGGTGTCCAGGAGTAAGACTATTCTCTCTCAAAAAAAAACAAAAAAACATGGCAGCACGGCTTAGGTTTTCAAAGTTGCTGCTGAATAAACCTCAAGACATCTGGAACAATGCCCTTTTAACATACCAGACCGAAGTAGAGATGCTTGGCCATAATGCACATAGTGTCACGTTTGTTGAAAACCAACAACAGCATATCAGCACAAACACCTCATACTAACTGTCAATCACGGTGGCAGAGCAGTGATGATTTGAGCTTGTTTTGCAGATACAGGACCAGAGAACCTTGCAGTCACTGAGTCGACATGAACTCCTCTGTACACTTGAGTCAAATGTGAGGCCATCTGTCTGATAGCTAAAGCCTGGACAAAGTTCAGTCATGCAACGGGACAATGATTTCAAGCACACCAACAAATCTGCAACAAAATGGCTCAAAAAGAAAAGAAATGAACGTCCAGATCTCAACCCAATTGAAATGCTGTGCATAAACAAATGCCTGCAAACCTCAAAGAACTGAAGCAATGCTGTAAAGAAGAGTGGGCCAAAATTCCTCCACAACAATGTGAGAAACTGATAAAGTCACACAGAACACAATTACTTCAGGTTTTTGAAGCCAAAGGTGTTTCTACAAGTTATTGAAACATAAGGTGTACTTTTCACACATGGCTTCTCCATTTTGGCTTTATTTTTGTTAACGAAATCATGACACTATGCTATGTGTTGTTGTTCATCTGAGGTTGTATTTACCTACTTTTAGACCTGCGAAGGAGCAGATAATTGTTATTTTGTCCCGATATTCAAAACCGTAGAATCTAATTCAAACTCTGCTCTAAAAAATTATGAAACATCTGAGTTGCACAGCACTGGATTTATTCTAGAAAATATATCTTCAGTTGATTTAATTGGCTTTTTGTTAAAAGCTTGTTTTTCACCACACCATCATTGGAGAAGAGAGATAGCTACCTTATTTATTGGCTTATGGGAAATAGGTCACATCACATGGTGGTGGTAAACCTTATAGTTGGTTCATAGCTTTGTATCAATTCAAGTTTTTACGAATGAACTATGAATTTTTAACCAAAGTATACGTCAACAAACACATTCATTATAAAAATAACTATTAACATTATTTATGCAAATATTTATAATTTCTCAATTTGCACAATATGAACAGATAATATAGCAGAATACGACATGTAGAGATCTGTTCATCTTTATTGTTATTTGTTTTTAAAATTATAAAATATGTTTTATCAGCAAATTAATTTATTGCTTTCTTTTTTTATAATAATTGTAAATTTCAGTTAATTCAGAGCCAATACATGGCATGGCTGATATTCCAGTTCCTCTTTGAAAGCTATAATGGTATTGCCCTTTCTAGAGCATTGATCTTTGAAGTGGAAATTTGTAGGGTGAAATTTAGAGGTTCAGAGGCCAAAATGTGATGTAAGAAGGTATTCCATCAAGGAAATGATTTTATATAGCTACAAAGTAATTCCTTTGGCTTACAGCAGCCAATTACTGTGAGGAAGGTCATATGTTTGTGGCATTTCATTGCACCCTGGGAGTCTTTATTCAATGTTTGCCAATTGTGTTCTATAGATAGACATCCATCTATGAAGAGTTCTCCTGATTTCCTGGTTCCTAAGGCTGTATATGATTGGGTTTAATAATGGTGTAAACATAGTATACAGAAGAGATATGGACTTCTTCATGTACACTGAATGACCACTAGTTGGCACTGTATATTTCATGATTAGTATGCCATAGTATGTGCAGACAACAGTGAGATGCGAGCTACAGGTTGAGAAGGTTTTCTGCCTACCGGTAGTAGAAGTGATTTTAAGAATAGCGAGTGAAATCATGATGTATGTTGTGGTTATGAAGAGGAAAGGCAAAAGAACAACCGGGACAGAGAACACTACAATCTCTATTTCTAAAATGGCGGTATCAGTGCACGACATTTGGAGAAGAGGGTCAAAATCACAGAACACATGGTCAACAATATTACATCCACAGAACTGATAAAAATACATTTGAATAATATAAATAAGACTAAGCAGAAAGCCAAGGATCCAAGACCAAGAAGCAAGTTGGAGTCGGAGTTTGTGGTTCATAATTTTCATGTAACGCAAGGGATTGCATATGGCCAAGTACCGATCGTAGGACATCACTGTAAGCAGGTAGCATTCAGCAATTGTAAATGAACCCACAAGGTATAATTGGTTAAGGCAACCTGAAATAGACATGGTGGCGCCATCTTGTAATAAGGCAAGAAGTAGAACTGGTGTTACATTTGTTGATAAGAAGATGTCAGATAAGGCCAGGTGGCTGAGGAAGAAATACATGGGAGACTGGACACTGTGAACTAACCAAAACAGACCAACAATTAAAAGATTTACAATTACTGTCAGAAAATATATAACAAGGAACAGAACAAAGAGGATGGTCTTAGATGCCCCAGGACCATTAATTCCAACCAGCAGGAATTCTTTTATTGTGGTATTGTTGCAGTCCATCATTTGATTTTTTTTAAATTAGCATTTGGGTTAAACAAATACTCCCCAACTGTTGAAATTGTATTTGTAGCAATTTACTGTGCATCTTTTTAAGTAAATGTCCATTATTTTTATATGTTTCAATTTAGGCAACTCAGCTACTTTCCGAGGATCTTCAGTTTCATCACATCTACAACATAATCTACAAAAAAAACATTAAAAAAAGATAATTTATGGAATCAACAACAGAGGGACTTTAAGACCTTTTAATACCACTTGCTAGATCTGGTTTGATGCAGAAATATGTAGAACATGAGATGAACATGTCATGTATCAATCAGTAATTCCGGAATACATGACTTCTAACGAGCCATTGTACAAGTGTAATAAAACCTTTGACACTTAAAATATTGTGTAAAGTTTCAGAGATTCTACACCTAGAAAGATATAGATATTCTAAGAGAAGACTAAAATGGTCCATGGTTTAATATCATGGTTCAATATTACGAAATAGTAGATGTCTAACGAAGTGTGCTTCGAGAGCTTGGAGAAAAGATGAGGGATGACTTATGGTGTTAAAACGTTTAAAATACAAGCAGAGATTATATTTCAAAGGAAGGGAAATGTCACAAACAAATCAGAGGTTCAGAGGCCAAAATGTGATGTAAGAAGGTATTTCATCAAAGAGATGTTGATGGATAAGTAAAATTATTCCCTCACAGCGGATATGGAATTAAAACATGCTTGATACAGTATAAACTATAAACTGTGAAGGCATCTAATCTGTCCTCAAGGTGTATTTTCCTGTTCAAATGTTTCAATATTTACCAGATAGTCTCCTTTTTTCAGATTTCCTCTTGCCGTTGTGTGAATTGCTGCTTGAGATGTAATAATATTTCACCATGTAGGAGGCATTAGTATTCCTTAAGTTTCCAACAATATAGATAGTACCAACACACCCTCCAGCACGCTGTGAACGTAACATTGTATTTCTTCTGGTTTTATATAGCGACAAAGTCCATTCCTTGTGGGTTTCTCAAATAAATCACATAAAACTAATGACATGTCTGTTGTCTGCAGGGAACTAATTATGAAATATTAATTAGTCACCGAGGAAGAATACTCACAGCAAGAAGTAGATTTACAGGATAAGTTGTCCTCAATTAACATTCATGTTATAATGAACTACTTACTGCTAAATCCAAGGGGCTATTACTCTATCCTAATCCTGCTTGAGCTTTCTGCTGCTTTTGACATTGTGGACCACCCTCCTCCTCACCTTCAAACTCTTCATGATCTTGGTCTCCGTAACACTGCTCTTCCCTGGTTCACTTCCTACCTCTCTGAGGGTACCTTCTGATACCTCTCTAGTAACACTTTCCCTCCCCTTCCCCTCACAGTTGAGGTACCCCAAGGCTCAGTTCTATGACCCCTTCTGTTCTCTCTTTACAGTACCTCACTTGGAAAACTGGATCTACATATCTTCTTAAAATCTCTCTCCCTCTGTTTAAACCCTGTAAAAAACTGCCTTGTCTCTAATGCACATTTCCTAAAACGTAATCTCTCAAAAACTGAACTTCTCATATTCCCTCCCTCCAATGGTGCACTCATCTCTCCATCCCCTCAATCTTTGCCTTGGTGTCATCTTTAACGCTGACCTCATGTTCACTCCCCACAATCAGTCTGTCTAAAATAACTGCCACCTTCATCTTAAAAACATTGCCCGCATTCAGCCCTTCCTAACACAAGATGCCACCAAAGGCTCTTGTCCATGTTCTCATTATCTCCCACTTCAATAATTGACTTAGCTGGTCTCCATCATACTTGTCTGGTCCCTCTACAATCCACAATGAATACAGCTGATAAACATATCTTCATCTCCCATTGCTTTACTAACACCTCTCCCCTTTTGTCAGTGAAAAAGCTCATTTCAAAATCTTGACTTTTACTTTCACAGCCCGCCATAGCGGTTCCCCTACTTACATCTCCTCATTCATTTCTAAATACACTTCTAACCAGTCTCTCTGCTCATCCAATGATTTCTGTCCGTCCTCTTCTCTGATTTTTAGTTTGTCATGTCTTATGACTGATACTTGGCAATTTGCAATCCATTATCGTTCGATAGCACTTTGGGAACCTCAGCAGGACTGTGGTATAGAGAAGCATAGCAACACAGTACTTTACCACCCTGCCAAAGGCACCACAAGAATCACACTTATTTTATATATATAAATCTAATCTTCAACCATCCCAACCAGGAAGATGCAGCCTGGAAAACCTTTTCAGCCATGGGGGTTCAAACAGACCTAGCACTTCTACTTCACCACAAAATACCAGCCAAAAGGCTTAGACAAAGAACAAAGCTGAAGGTTCCTAAAAACCCCTGCAGTCAACTCATTCTAGGCTTGCTTGAGAAAAGCCAACAGACCCAAGCATTGAAACAACTCAGAACAGACCTTATCATGAGCATGTGATTGATCTAAACCCAACAACAAGACAGAGCTCCAAGGGAGAAAGGCAGGAAAAGAAAAACAAAAAACCCAAGAACCCCCTTTCATCAAGGAAACCACCAGCCTCCAAGAGCCTCTCAATAAACTAGCGGTGAGTTATGACCAGCACGAATCACACCATATGTAAAACGCAATATGCGGATCATATGCAAATTAGTTATAACAGAAAACCACACCAACTTACACAGTCCTGCCATCTGAACCAATAATATTGGTTATAGTGATAGGAATTAGGAGCCAGGGGAAAATTGGCATTTAGTGTGAGCTTTTGTGGGGGGGTTTTGTTTGTTTTTTTGCCGGTTCTCTGTATCCCTAGTCAGATACAGATATTGCACTATAATTAGGTTCTACTGTTGCCTGCTCAAAGTATGTAATGCAATCCAGGGGACAATTGTCTTCAGACATGTTCCAAGTCACAGAAGCTTCTGTGGCATTTCTCTCCTTTGAAACAAGACTAACCAGGCACCAGACCTTGAGCCCCTCTTGAGGGAGCAGATGTCACCACAGATCCTGGTCTTATGTTGCTGTTGGGAAGAAATGTGATCCTGGTGTTGTAACTGCTGCTGGGGAGGGAGGTCAGGTTCCTCCTGTCACAGAATAGGGCTTTGCCACTGGGGAGACGGACCGGCTGTCCCACCTCCCTGTGGCTGCTGGGAAGTTGGACCGGCTGCTGTGTCTCCCTGAATCCCTGCAGCTTTGGCAGGTGCTGGGCAGAGGCCAGTGATGCTCTGCCCTGTGGCCACCGCTTCAGCTGGGGCTAGGAAATCTTCTGGGTCAGCCTGCCGCTGGGGAGGGAGGACAGGTTCCTCCACCATCAGGCAGGACCAGCATACAAGACAGCAGGAAACTCTTTGGGCATCTCAGTAGCACTGGTATAGAGCGCCTTACCGCCCTGAAAATAATTTTTTAACGCATTAAACTATTTTTACGCATCTAATTAGACTAGAAAACAGTGTGCAATGGCCCCTGCTGACATGAGAACCTGCTAAACCTCAACCTTCCCAAACAAGTAGGTTTTTTCCGCTATGGGTGGGGCAAGCAGTCCCAGCAGGTCTGTTTCACCACAGCTTAGATAAAGAAGTAAGCTGAAAACATGCCTATGGGCCTCTGCAGTTAGCTCATTCTGTGCTCTTTTGGTGTAAACCAGCTGACCCACATACAAGCAGACACACTTTGCCACAGACGTAAAACCAGTTAAACAAGGTTGTTGAAGAAGCAATCACCACCAGCTTCCAAGAGCCTTTCAACAGACTGGCGGTGAGTTATGACCAGCATGCATCACACCGTAGGTAAAACGCAATATGCCGATCATATGCAAATTAGTTATAACAGAAAACCACATCAACTTATACAACCCTACCTTTGGAACCAATAATATTGGTCAGACACGCAGGAGAATGGGGGAAACTGGGGTCAAAAAAAGCTTTGCCCTGCTTATGCACATTTCTGTATCCACTAACGAGTAGCAAACATTCACTGAGCAGTTTTTTCACTTTAACCGGGGCTCCAAAATGGACCGAGTAAAGTGCACAGTGATGTGCAAGGTAGGCAAAAAGTGTGCATGACATCCTACCATCCTGAGGGTTTTCTTTGTGTGCAACTGTGTACCCAGGATTCTTAGAGACGTGGTGAAAGGCCGTGCTGGAAACTCCATGTCTCGCGTCTTCCTACTGCCCCTGTGGAGGCAGCTCCATCCCTTACAATTGGGCTATGCCCTGGTTCTACTCGGACGTGTGATCCATAAGCTCATCAGAGCCAAAGACACTATCAAGAACGTCCCAGGGCTCCATGACTATTTGGGCTAAGGTGGCATTGAGCAGGTTGACCAATAGGCATAAAGACATTGCATGGATGGCCATTCAGGTTGGCCTCCCCTAAGGACATTTCTGCATGCCAGTGCATTGTGGAGAATGAAACAGCCCTTCACTTGTTCTGGCAGTGACTGTTTGCACAGGCTTTGTTCAGAGCCCTGGAGTTGGATCTCAAGGACTCGAGAGAAAGTACCTGTCCTACCACTCTACTTTACAGACTTTTTCCAGGAACACACATGGAGAGCGCCATTGACGATGCTTGGCGTCTCATATGCTGTGTAAAAGAATGCTCTATGGTTTACCAGGAACCGCCTGGTGTTGAGGAGGGAGCAGGTCACAGTCCGTGACTGCCGAAGGCTCATCCACAGCCTGCTGAGAGACTACTCTCTCAAGGACAGTCTAGAGTCTGAGGACTAGCTCCATCTTCCCCCACAAAGCTCGGGACATAGGTGCAGAAGCCGGATCACCACTCATGGACAGCTGTTCTGTCCTTTATGCGACTCATCAGCATGATGTTGTGATACTAGCACATCGCTTGAGGTTTGAAGCAGTAGGAGAGTCACACATAACAAAAGTTATGGTGGTATAAAGTTGATGGAAAACCCCTCCAACTTAAAATTAAGGAGTAGCAGAGGCATTATTAAACACTAGTCTATGCCACCCAGTCAATCCAGAAGACTTGTTTCTCCCTCAGAAATGTTGTAGTGTTGAAATCTTTTAAATGTTTTTCTGTCTTGTTTGTTTTTGAAGATTCTCTTCAGTACTTTTATTTTAATTTCCTCATTGAAGTAGTGGTGGCCACCCGTGGCCAGGTATTAAAGTTATTATTAACTTTATGCCAATGATGGCACGTAGGTTCATTTTCTTACCAGTTTCTCCACTGTTTCATATTTATTGCACTGGATCATATACACATTTGCACTACATCTACATGTGTATGACCCCTTGATGTTGTATGTGTTGTAGTTTTGATGGGCAGTGTTGTCATTACAGATGTGTTCACATCGTTTGCAGCGAGATATATTACATGCTTTGGCCCCGTTTCACATGATTCAAATGACCTTTCCGTGATTTTATTGTGATCGATGAATTCTCCTCATTCACCGGGCCTCACTTTGTTTATTTGACTAACGATTTATGTATGTGTTTTTTGTTTTAACAATTCCATTATCACCCTCACTCCCTCTACCTCTCTGACTTCTTCTCACACCAGCTGAACCAGTTTACGGCCACCTTAAACTTTAAGCAATGCTTTCTTAGAACCCCCGCCATAAAAGCAAACAGCTGCGTTTCAATGTATTCCGGTCGCCAAAATGACCTTTTTGTCCAGCATCTATTCTAGTTTTGATATTGTAAACATGGTGTTTGTTTTGTTTTGTTCTCTAAGAAATTCAAATGAGACCGATTTTAAATTTACCTTCACATAAAATTTTATATTTCTATAAAAATGGAGTCTTCACGTATTTTTGATCTCAAATAAACTTTGTATTCATTTTCTCATGTACATTTATTTATTTATTCATTCATTCATTCATTCATTCATTCATTCTTTGGCCTCACAAAATGTATTAAAGCTTCTGGAAAATGTAGGCATTCGAAATGCTATATTTGTTTAATTTGTTAATTAGCTGAAAAGAAAAATCTGCTCCCTACAGATAATGGCGGACATCTCCAAACAATTAGAAACAACTGGGATTTCTCTCCGCCTGTGTTAGAAATTATAAAACGCAACTCTCAGAAGTCACAACAAATGTTTGCAACGTACGGCGAACCCAAGCATATCTTATATACCAGGAAGAAAAGATCTTCTCTATACCTGGATGAACAAATTGTAAGAAAAATATTCATTAATAAATGTGAAAATAGGTCAGGCTTGGGGATCATCAGCTACATGTGCTTTTTTTTGTTTTTTTACTAAAATAGTTGAAAGTATAGCTGAGAAGTTATAGCTACATTTTCCACCGCTTGATGTAAAGCTTCGGATTCGTTCCAAGTGTATAATGTTTATCGCTGGAATAATTATTGCTTTTCCATGTGGCTGCACGGCAAAATGTAAAAAAAATGATTGCATTGCAAGCAAGAAGGGGCATGATGGCAAAAATACTGAATTTCTAATTCTGCAGCCCAGCTTGGAAGCAAAAAAATAAGCACCTGATGAACCTATAAAGAATGCCTGAGTGAAGAAGAACATGCCAAAGTTCTGAAGCAGGTATAATAAATGTTGAATTATTTTATTATTATTTCTATTATTATTTGATTTATCGAGCACAATCAATGAGCTTATGATTCTATATACACTAAATACACATTTATAGCCACATAATAAAGGTGAA
>VKOC01006909.1:0-11873 GCA_009364415.1 Spea multiplicata
TATAATGTTTTTTTCTTTTCTTGGTGTAATCGAATTTCATTGGATGATGTATTTTCTATGAGTTGATTGTTCTAGCTTGTATACCCGCTTGCCTCTATTTTTTGCAGGTGTGCGCAGTGTAATTGTCTAAATTATTACTTTGCCATTAAAGTGGAATTATTTATTGAAAAGTAATAGTGCTTTCTTTGCATACATGCCAAAATCAATGTATAATAGACATTTTCATAATGTGCCTGAAACAAAACTCAATTGTTTACAGGTGAGTGTGCGTCATATACAATGGGAAAGAAAGTAGTAAAATGTGATGCGTCATTCTCTCAAAAACGTAATGTTTACTGTTTCGATGTAACTGAGTTGAATTCCAACTCTGGTGCACTATATGGCCTCTTTATCAGCTGTACTTCGATGTACTGTTAGAAACATTGATCTGACCAACAGTTCACTGATTTGCTCCTTAGTTGAGAACTCTAGAGATCTTTCATGGGTCCAGTCAGTGTTCATACTGTAAGGTCCTATGGTCCATAATGCCAAGCAATAAAGAGACACATTCTGCTGAAATTGATTTTAATTTGAAGTCTGACCCAATGAGCTGTAGAATGCCACATGCACTGTAACAAATATAAACAAAGCATTGCAGAAATGTCATTATTGATCAATTGCTTTTGTACGATCTAATGGGTACAAGTTACAACTATAATGTCATAGTTTGGAAATAAGGTTAGGGCTAATAGAGCTTGTAGTAGAACACAAGGTTCCATTATTTGGAACAAGCACAAGGAGACTGCTAAAAAAACACACATGTGGCAAAAGAGGAGTAATAGGAACCACAAGGGAATAGAGAAGGGACAAAAAAAAACAAAAACCCAGTGTATGTGTGGGAGGGTGCGAGTTAGGGCAGACATTCAGTGCTTTGTTTCACAATATTATTTATTTATCCAAAGTTGAACACCAAGATGTATTTTCCTCGCATTATCTACTCTAAGAGTGGAGCTCTCCATCTTTACTTTCCCCCGCCTTTGGCCTTGCTTCCTTCAAGGAAGATACGCCATCAGGTAGCAGGACACGCCCCCCCTTTCCGCGAGGTGCATTTCACTAGAGGCCAGGGATGCGGCCTATTCTGTAACCGAGTGGTCCCTGGATGAACGATCGGATGCAGCTTGCGGAGAGCTCTTGGTCTGGCGTTTTGGTAAGTTAGGGGCCTGGCACCCTCCCGGGGTGAGAGACTAGACAAGGTGCAGCGAAATGCACAAAGGAGTGCAACAAGACGCCCTGGAAGTGTAAACGAAATGCCCTGCAAGCTCTAGGGAGACGCCCTGCAAGCAACCACAAAACACCCCAACAGGGCTACCGAAACGCCCCAACAGCAGAGAAACCTGCTGGTGTTGACCCTTTATAATCAGTAGTGAAGAGTTAAACGCTCCTGAAAATTCTCCTACCACCTCTCCTTTTAGTGAATAAACTCCACTGAGTTAGAATGACAATGTTTGAACTAATAAAAGCAACAAACTATACACATTTATTTATTTTTAGAAATAACAGGTTAATAGTCATTCAAATCTCTTACTTAATCATTAAGGAAAATCAGCGGTAGTGGTTTTATCATTTTCTTGTGTATTGTCTCCAATTTCAGTATCCTTATGGCATCTTAGAATTTTCCCGACTTGTTAGGAAATATATAGCTAATAACACAAATACATGTCTACAATTTAAAGCAAATCTGTTAAGAATCCAATCAGCATTTGTATATGGGGGTTTTCATGAAGACAAATCTATTTCAATTAAGTTTCATTATGGATCGTCCCTGTAGAAATGTGTTCCAGAATCTTGCATTTGATAGAACCAATTATGCATGAGACCCTTTGACCTTGAAGACTTTGAAATAAAGTGATGGTTCTCACACACATTAAATCCAGGTAAGAGAATTACGCTCCTTCAAGCCCAAAATATGCCGCTATCAATTAAACGGTTTCATGCTGTGTAAGAGACCTCCAATTTGTATTCCAAAACATTGTACGCTGCAAGAATTTATTGTGTAAACGTCATTGGAAACATATTTGATAATGTACATGTTATGTTTGTGCAGATTTGAGAAATGTGAACATATTAAATGGTTCTCTAACCAGCTTTGGGAACAAATATTTCTGCAAGTTTCTCTCAAGTAAAAGAACATCCAGAGAATCGGTTGGAATATCTGATATTGTTGATATATATTTGATATTGAAACAGTTTACCTGGAGAACTACCAGAACCCAGTGTTATCTTGGGATCTTAAGCGGATCCTCTAATAAACATAATATTTAACTTCCACAGCACTGTAGAACCATACGCTTAGTCAATAAAGGAATTGTGCATGCAAATAAATATAACATTTAAATGGTAAATTATTACCCCAATGGAAACAAAAACTGTATCAATCTATGCATCAATATTTTATATTGTGTACTGCCTCTTATGAAGATAACATTGATGTACGTTTTAGAGATTCTCATTCATACCTTTTCATGTAGTTACATTTTACCTGTAGTTTTACTAAAACAAGATTTATACAATACTGCTAGATTCAAATTCATACGAGACTCTCACAGATGTAAAAACCTTTTCTTGATTTGATTGGCCACTACATTTTACAAAGCTCATTGCAAATTACATAGAGCTTTTGGTAGTCCTTAAACAAACATGACTATAAGCAGGCTATACACCCAAAATACATATAACTAAGCCCATTTGTGATGCAAGGTCCATTGGAAAATCAATGTTCATTGCACAATCTATGTATTTTTGATGAAGCCCTGCTGTCACTTTGGAACTCTTCAATAATGCTAAAGAGCTACTTGTGCGCCATACTCCATTACTGACAAGAGGGTGTTTTCTTTTAAGAGCAGCCTATAACCTCTGTCATATAACCTTTGGAGGAGCTTGTATCTATTCATAATACTGTTTTGGGGAATTCTTGGAACCCCAGTGAATTTTGCTGATAAGTATAAAGAACTCTTGAGGGGAGAATTTTCTGCATAAATATAAAATAACATATATATATATATATATATATATATATATATATATATAGTGGATGGGGTGCAATCATATTTCTAGAGGTTCAGTGCTTAATAAGAAACATATTGAAAAGTCATAAAAACATAAAAAAGATGATATGCATAATGCAATATGGATCCTGAAATAAGTGTACAGCATATGGTTAAAACAGTGGTTCATATAAAATGACTGGTGATCAAAAGTTTCTGCTTTGAACCATAATTACCGTTTCTGCATAACCCTTTATAAAATGGCTTTGATATGAGTATGCTACAGACATACCTGGAGTATAAATAAATGTAAAACGGTAATTCATCTAATTTACACAAAGCAAAAGTGTTAGAGTGAGTAGAGTAGAAGTTTTAAATACAGGATACTAATCAGGATTGAATTGGTTACTGGTTAAAGAACAAAGCAATTTTCAAATTAGTACATATGGATTACAATGCTTGATATGGGTCTGTGTATTTCAATGCACACACGTTATAGGTGTAGGTCAACAGTGAGAGAACAGCTTGTTGGCCAGATATACACAATGGAGTAGATGTCTTCCCCAGGTACCATCCACCAAATAAAAGAAATCTTTCCTCTAAACATCCTTGTGTATCCTACCTTCAAATTTCCCCGTCGGGATCCCTTCTAGCTTGTAACTTCCACTACATTAATAAAATCTTTTTTTTAATAACGTTGTCAAATGTATTCAAGTTGTTCCATGCAACACAGTTTTGTATTCTGTTTGTAGAGTTTAAATTGAAAGAACTATCATTTGTAGTACAAGGAATTGATGTGAAGCAACAATGTGATCATTTAAAGTAATTTATCAATGTTTATTTTGGATTGTAGTTGAATTAAGAAGAAAGCAAATGCAATTTGGTCTTAGAAAGAAGGTCACATGGTCCACATCCCAGTTAATTTATCTTCTCTGACAGATCCATTTTCTAGTGCTGGCATCATTAGCCAGAAATACATTTGTCTAAGGAAAGTGAGTTTTTGGTCACTTCAAAGACTTGATCTGCAAAGGGATTTCATTTGATTTGTTCTATTATTCAGTTGGCAGGTTATTATTATATATATATATTATATATATTATATATATATATATATATATAATATATATAGTGTACAAGCAAACAGAGAACATTTATATCAGTAAGATATGCTTCCACTGTGATTAGCTTATTTAACACATATACTATGTTAGGCAAAAACACATCATATGTTAGAACATTTCTGCTGCCTTTAAATTCAGTAAACCAAGTAACTATTGACAGGAGTATGGTCTATTTGAAAAGCTAATTTATGGAGTTGAGGTAAAATTTAAAAAAAAACAGGAACAATCTTTGTGGTTATATGCTCGTCATTAAAATATGATATTTATTTTGTCTTCTCTCTCTATTTCTCTCTCTCTTTCTTACAAATTTCTCTCTCTCTCTCTCCCTCTTTAATTCCCATATTTTCCCTATCTCGCTCTCTCTCTCCCTTTAATTCCCATCCTTTCTCTCTCCCTTTTTCTTTTTTTCCCAAGATGAAGAAAGGCGTTTCTTTCTGCTTCCATGGATGACATCTTGAATCTGCAAGGATTCTCCTTTAGATCCATTTTTAGAAGTAGTGTTGTAGCAGCTTTTTAGTCAGCTTCATAGTGGAGCTACTGTAACCTGCCACCATCTGCAATTGATGCCAGATCACACCCTTCTTTCTCTGTTTCTCTCCTTTTTTTCTTTCTTTGGTTGCATGTTTGGGATGATTGCAGCCCTAAACTTGCAAGGAACCTCCACCAGGCCTCACTGTTGCCTGCAAACACTCATTTCCTTGTATGACCACTGCGTCTACGGTTCTCAACATTGCCGGTTTCTTTGTGCTTCTTCAAAAGAGCTTGAACAGAACGTCCGAAAAGCCCTGTCTGCCTGGCAGAAGCCTTGCTGATGCAATGTACAGTAATTGCCTTGTATCTTGTAGCTGTATTCAGTGTTGCCATCATAGTGTATGAATTTGGACAATAAACTGTCTTCAGCAACCTTACCTTTTTAGTGAGTTTGGCTGTACCTCACCCAATTTTATTCTTCCTACACGGGTGTTTCTGTTTCAGTTAGTGATTGTGTTTCAACCTACATGTTAAATTGATCATTAGAACCTGGTTGGTATAATCTAACTATATGACTACAAAATCGCTTACTTTATGCAAGGATACCTAGAAGAATCGATGCTGTTTTGAAGGCAAAGGGTGGTCCCACCAAATATAGATTTTTCTTCTGTTCACTCATTTTGCATTTTGTTAAATGTTAAGAATAAACTATTAACATGTCTAGAGACAGAGTAAATATTTTGTTTTGTGAATTGTTAATAATCTGTACTTTTTACATATCCAAGCACAAGCCTTGGTTGATAAATGGTTCACCTTTTTTATTACAATTTTCCAAACCATTCCTGCCAGCTATCATACTTCAAAATCTAGTAAATTTTTCATACCCTTAATAATGTTAACATTTTCAGATGCTCTGGAGCTAGATTTCATGACCTGGAGTTACATAGGATGTGAAAATATTAAATACTAGAGATTAACATTAATTGAGTAGTCTGGTTAAAATCCAGAATAATACAATGAAAATGTTCTAGCCAACAGCCTGCTGTGGTCAATGCCCAATTCTTAACATCTTGAGGTTTAATAGTCTATTAGACATGATATAACAGAGTACCAGGTTATGATATTATCCCAGAGCACAGCATTAGGCATTGCATAGACAACAGAGGAGAAATCGCTAGATAAGAGTTCTTTGCTGGCAATGCACTTTCTCTACAGATATTGGTGGTTTACTATAAAATCCTTGTATATGTGTTTTTGATTCAATAAATCATAGCAACTTATATTCCCCCTATAGGGAATAGAAGAATCTACCAGAAGACAACCCTGCTATCACAGAATATGTGCATATGTGCACCTACTTCCTCTCCTACTCCCCACCCAATACATGTCTCAGGCTTATCTATCCCTATGTACAGCTAGCTCTGCCCCGTGGATCACTAGCCCTGACCCCCAACAAAGCCATTCCCCCAGAAAAGATAGCCTTCCCTGTGACATTCTCAGGTACTCATACATGATAAATAGGATGAACTCTCAAAAGCTATTTATTTTAACAAACTGAGGCTAATATATTGTATTGTTTTTAATTTCTGTAATCTACCCTACAGCAAACACAGAAACAGCCAACTCTCTACAACAAGACCTTAAAATGGTCTCAAACATTAATGGAGATTCTTCTCTGCAGAGCACATGGCAAATCAGTTAAGGCATTTGGTCACCTTCCACTCCCTCCCCCAGTGCAATGTCCTTTCCCTTTTCTATCACCTTGGTCTCTAATGGTCACTGGAGAAGATAGGTTACCAGGGGAGTGTCCAGCAGAAGGAGGACTTATTGTGTTTATAAGGTCCTGCCAATTCTCTCTCTCTCTCTCCTTATAGTACTTTGTATATCTATTGTTAGTTTGCTTAGCCTCTCTTAATAAATATTGTTAATTACACAAAACAAGGAGTGTGGACTCTGACTTTACACTCAATAGTTAGTGGTTATTGATAGCATATCATTGTGTGTGTATATATATATATATATATATATATATATATTATATATATCATACAGTAAATGTTTTCAATACAGTAAAGATTCACATATAAAGACAGACCGTTTTTCTTATATACAGTAGTCTTAAAGTAATTTTAGAGATTCTGGCGACATGACAGTGAAAAATCCAATAAAGACAAAAAAAATGCAGATAATGTCAACATGTTCTTTCAAACATTTCAAATCTATTAGGGTAGATGGTACTAATGGTTGTGTAACTGAGACAATCTGCCTCTCATAAGCTTCCCTCATTTCCATACATTAGGCCATGAGATTAGTTTTCTGACTGTTGCAAAAAGCAGGGTTTGAAATCCTGTGAATGCATTCACTTCAGAAATGAATTTATCAAAACAAAGGATTTTATGGGGAATAATTGTATATATATCTAATTTTGTGCAATGGTGTGAACACTATTTGTGTAAGTGTATGCTGCCAAATCATATTAGACCATATGTTCCTTAAACACTTCCGATCTTCTTTTCTGTGTCTATATTAGTTTGCTTAATTTGTTTCTTATACACAAAATAAAAAAAAAGTGTTTCTATCTGTTGAGTGCAAGACAGGTGTTTCATCGGCCTCTCTGCTTCATGTCACATTTATCATTATTATTTTGTCTCTGACTCATTTTTAACATTTTCTTACACCTGCTTGTTTGGATTCCTTTAAAAAAATATCCTGTCATTATATTATGTTCTTTTTGTGCTGATGTAAAAGCCTGGATCGTGAGAAATTGTTTCATGGATCGATTTCTGTGTCTGTATTAACGTAAAAACTCTTTATTTAAGTTGTGTAGTCCGTCCAAGAGCTCATTTCTAAACTTCTAGGAGTAGGGACTATATACACGGCTGTATATGGTATGACGAATAAAGACCACTTTTATCATATGCTGAATAGGGCGGTTGCTACCTTGGGCAACTTTAAAATGGCACCTCCGATAAATTGAGCAATAGTTCCAATATCACATCATGAATGTGCAGGAATGAGTGCATACAGTCAAACCTTCACTGCACCCTAAGTTTTATGGTGCCACATAACCTTTGATTTCATCAATTAACTTTGCTCTTGGTCATAGAGAATAGGTCCCTTTTAGCCCTTTGTAAATAAACCCCAGGCACTCATCTTATTGGATGTCTTGTCTCTTTGTAAGTCCTCTATCTAATAGACTATGGTGGATGAATAAAAACAATTACGCAGGTGAATGAGAAATACTAATAAATGACATAGACATAGACGGTCATGTATACTGACCTAGGCAACTAGGTCCTAGCGGCAGGTCTAGGTGTATGGCACCCCCTCAGCCACATAATAGGGAGCCTGATTATCCCACTCCCTGCTCAATGGGCTGATTAATAGAGAGATCACTGATCTTCCTAACTGGCCCACAAACAATATGTAGGCACAGCCTCCATAGTTTACCTCTACCTGGTGCGGTGTATCATTCAAAAGTGAAGAGTCGGGATAAGACATCAGAAAGGGATGGCGGTGGCTCCCAGGAGGTGTCTCGTTGAGCTGCTCTGGGTTAGACCTAGCGCAACGCTGAAGGTAAATATGCCACTGGACACAGCCATAAAATCTATTTGCTCAAATGTTAGAACAACTTAAATGATGATTGTTTTGGGAAATCACCCTTTCCATTATTAAAAAGTAGGTTTTGTTGCACAAAGTAGGACATTATTTTGCTCTATTTTAAATAAGTATTCTACACATCTGTTGTTATTTCCACCTTATGTCCTTAAATATCTCTTGGTTCACATAAACTCTACTTCCTAACCTTTAACACCCCAACATTCAACTGCTTCATAGCCTTTCAAAAACTCATCAATTTCAAAATCTTCACTGGTTCGTAGGGACATTTGCATACAAGTGCAATTGCATTATAAATACTGATCTAAATCCATCATTTCTAAATAAAACATTTAATATCTAATATCTCTACTTATTTCCGCCATCTTCTATACAATTTGTCACTTAATGACACATCACAAGAAAATGCAGCTATGGTAGTTTTAGTATGTGATGTAGACCACTTTATTTGTTTCAAGAAAGCATTTTTTCAGCACCAAACAACAATATGTGCCAATATTCCTTTAGAGAGAACTGGGTCAGACAAAGATACCTAGGGTGCATATTATATCGGAGGAACATCAAGAAAAACAAGAAGAATACTTCAGATGACAGTAATTTAATCCTGTTCACAGAGTACGGAGAAGGGGGTTGAGAATTTTCTGTAAGTACATTTGTACATTTTACAGAAGTTAGACAATGATTGCTATCAGATCACAATAAAGCTAATGATTAGGCAAATACTTGTAGCAAACTCCTCGGCATTCACTATACATGGATTCTTTACTGGAAGTCACCTGTTTGTTTTTTTAAATAAGATTTAACAGATTGCAAGCCATATTATATGAGTTATTGTTTTTGCTTGACGACTAACTTTCCGTATATATCACAATGTCACCTCAGGTTATGCATTAATATGCTTGCTGATCAATGGCTTATATATGTCCGGTCTAAATATTTGGAGAAACCAAGGCTTAACGTTATAAAAAGTCCCATTAGACATGGGTCAGCTGTTTGTGGAAAAGTGTAGCTGAGTCTTTAAAAACTTTCTACAACAGCCCATGAGTTTTCTATTTTGTCTTTTTCAATTTTACTAATAGACTGTGCCATAGCATGTCACGCATGATTTATCCTAATGTCCTTATACTTTAGGACACAAGGGTGTGCTTGTGGGACTAGGACCTGAGGGTATCTGGGAAGTGAATCCAGCCTTGAGATTAATATGTAGAAAGAAGGCTTTAGTTGAAATTATGATGTATCCATAACAGATTGGCTTGTAATTGCAGTATACATATTGTTATCTTGTAAGTACTTCTCTACTATAATCACTTGTATGGTCTAATATCAATAAACAATGTCTTTAGTAGTACCATTGTTGCGTATAACATTAACTTTGGAGGGCACTGAGTCAAGGGCTGATACAGCATTTATTGAAAGGCAAAGACAGAGCTGAAATGCTGAAGATTCAGCCATTGTGAATGGGCTGCACCATGGAGACGTGTGATCCTCATATATTTTTACAATATGCGATTGTCACCACAGATCCATAGTGTTGTGTATGGTAAGATCACGGCATAATGCAGGAGTCAGATTAAATATAAAAACATGAGAACCTGCTTTGGAAAATGATCTGCTTCAAATTAAACTATCCACTGTTTACACAAAACCACTCGCACCTTCATTAACACTTTTTAAGCAAATCTTCTCTTGCTTTAGCGTCATACTAAAACAATTGGGGATGTTTTGGGCTATTAACACTACAGTTGTTATAAGTAAACTATTACATTAAAATATGCACTTATTCAGGTAGTTTAGTTCACAAGTTGCCATAATAATTTATAGATAAATGACAAATATTATTGGACAATTTTTCTACCTTAGGGCTGTCCAGATAATGCTGAATATGCCACATGCTACCTTGACGTTGGCACAAACTCAAGTTACATGGGGGTCAGACACTTCATAAAGTAATGTATTCAGGTGCTTTGAAAACCTTTGGGTTTGGGCGAGTCTACTAGAAATGTATAAGGAAGATATTAGTTCATCTGTAAATTTCTTCTTAAATGTTGCTGATTTAGAGGACGAAAAGCTGGTTGTCTGCATTACGATAAAACAATATCTCACACTGTTTTGTTTGTATCTGTCGACGTAATCGTGAATGCAGTTCATTAGCAAAGGAAGAAAAGGGATGTAAGTATGGACCTGTTTCATAGGTGCAACCCAGAGAGAATGGTAAATTATACAGAACAGGATATATCAATCATTGTTTCTTTCACCGGGTATGTTTTAACTCGCATGTAATTACATTCCCAATTCAGCCAGAAAAATAATGAACCACTAGTCAGGAAAAGAAAAATTACTGGTCTTCTTAATGTTATATTGAACAGCTCCTTTCCACTTCCTTCCTCTGCTTGACTTGACTAGCAAGAACAACAGGTGATTACAAAAAGGTAAATTGTTCTGGGCTTGTATAACATTATACATATTTATACTCGTCATAATCCAATGTATTAAAACTTGTGACTATTTTTTTTTAGATGTAATTAGCTTACCGGCAATAATAGATCAGTTTATAGTACCTAGGAACATTCATATATTTTAACATAAAAACAAACCACACGGCCATTTATCTGGATAAAATGGCTAAACACAGGGAATGTAAGTCCTTTAGAAAACCCTTTTATAAATTAGATGTGCCGAAATCATATTGTACAAAATGTTCTCTAGTGGAAGGAGTGCGTGCAGAATACTAAGCATTGCATTCTTAAAAGCTCTGCATGCTTACGTTATTGTGGAGGCAAAGAATGAACTTGAGTGTGTAGAAATGTCAGTAGCAATTTTAATGACCAGTTTGTTTAATCAATATTCAAGTACTTTTCGTTGCCCTTTTGATTGTCATGCTAACAAAGAGATAAAAGTGAATGTCATTTGTAGAAGAAAGCAGGAGACTTGCATACAACGGATCAATAAGAATCATTGTTCTTTTATATATGACAGATATAAATGACATAACTGCTATCTTTGTATTAGAGCTATTTTTTACATTATCTGATCAGAAGATAAACTGGTGAGACTTCTGAAGCTATCACAGGATCTTCCTATTGATTGAAGGTATTGAGAAGAGTGTAGTGGAAAGTGGCACGTGTCAGAAGGATATACTTTCACGTGACATTGTGATGAAATTGAAAGGCAGCACAGAGTGACCAGTCTATACTTCACTAATACATTGTATACCAAATTATTTAAGGTGCACCCTATCCTGGCATCACAGTACGCATGACCTACATTTTCTCCAAAGCATGGCAAAGGTACATAGATGCCCTCACACACTCGATCCGTAAACAACTCTACACTTATTTACATTACGGGGCAGTATTAAGAATTTGGGAGATGAATGCTCAACCACAGCAGAGATTCCAGGCCTAAAGAAAATCGCTGTAATGTTTTCAAAACACTGCCCCATACCAGTTTTGAGCCTTAGTCAATCCCTTTTCCTACATGCTTACTACAACACAGAGGTATTTTCTTGTGTTTTTCTGTGCCATTGTCTGGACCATTAAATTGACGTTGATTGCATGTCTTGCATATAGATCCCTCATTTGCAAGTTATATAAATATGCAAAACACACAAAAGGTATAAACAGACACTTGATCAGTAACA
>VKOC01006910.1:0-14077 GCA_009364415.1 Spea multiplicata
CGTGAATAAAAAGATCTTTTAAAAAACTGACTAGTAACAACTTAAATACGTTTTTTTAGACACTAAAGAAATCTTTAAATATGAAGCGAGGAATTATTACACTATTAGTAGAACATTGGAATGCACTGGAAAGCTTTTCAGTAGAAGTTCTTTTAATGGTAATCTAGGATATATATTCAAAATATAAAATAAAAACAAATGAACACAATTGTCTGAATATATGGTGCAATTTTGTTTCTTATCTTTATAATTTATACTATAAAGTAAAATGAATTGTGGGCTGAGCGGTCACATTTTCCTTTCATGTTACTGAAGAATGCTAACCCTACATTTCCGCTCACCTGAGCCATGTCCACCATATCAGGCCAGAAATGCCAAGATTACCATGCCGATTTCTTTAGCGGTAACGGTTACTATATTTTATATATAATATATATATATATAATATATATATATATAATATATATGTGTGTGTGTGTATTTAGATACTATTTATACCTGGAATATGGTGCCCAACAGAGACTAGGGGGAAGGGAAACAAGATGTAACTAAAATAAAGGAAAGATATAAAACCAATGGATACTGGGGTGTTTGCGGTATTGAGAAGGCAGGGGGAAATGTGGTGGAACTGGAGACCTGCAGGTGGTACTTGATTCCAGTTGGGCTGTTTGATATGTTCCCTCGTACATCAGCACTCTATAAGGCTGGAGGGGATGTTGTACCAAAGGTTCCATGTATCTTACATGATGGGCTTGTAGCAGACCTAGGTCTGGGACTAGCTATGCAGGTTACTAAATGTACTATTTGACTGTCTGATGTTTTTTTACAACAAAAATCTTGTGTCTCCTAAAGTGCATACAGTTAACTATGCATATTTGTATAGCTGATAAATTAATAACTCCAAACTGCATGTCCAGGGTCATTCAATAACTACTTGACATCATCTCTATAATAAAAGAGTAAGATATGCGACTATGCAACTCACTTGGCCAGTAATATCACTCAAAAATATGTAGAAACCTGCAAATTAAACCAGCTATAGAGAAGTAGCAATACATATAAAGCAAAGATAATACCTCTGTTTCCTTCTTCAGTTTCCATTCCCCGTTTGAATTAATGGACACATTTAGAAGGCCAGGCTCAGGGTTGTCCATGAAGAATTGTTATAAAAGAAGGTTCAGAATACTCTAGCACCACTTGACCTCTGGAAGATTTAAATTACAAATAAAGCAGGGGACGAGGGGTTATTACAGACAACTCACTACAGCTCAAGTGAGGACAACTACCTCATATTTGAACAGGACTTCTATCTCCAAAGAATGGGGACTGAAATGGGCACACAAAAAAGGATCAAGTACCATTAATGGTACCCAACAATCCACAAGATTGTATGCAAGATGTCAAGGGAACCACAAGCAATTTTACACATGAATGAAAAACTCCAGGCAATATTCCTATAATCTCCTCCTATGTTCATTCAAGCGGTCTCCAAACCTCGATCAATCATTGGTAAATGAGCAGCCATTACAGAGAAACAGTAAATGGCACCTCTCCCTGCTAACGCAAGAGATGTTAGACCTGCGCACACATCCATAGCACAGATAAAATATTAAAATACATCAGTGAAAAGAGTGGGACCCTGGTACACCCACCTAGTGTCTGCAGAAGTCTGGTCAGAAGAGGCTTTCATTGAAGACGTGAGGCCAAAAGCCAGATGTGGAAACAAGGGCGGCACAACTATTCACAATAACATAAGATCTGGGGTGCTGAAAAACGGCAGCAGGTGCCCTGAATTGATAAAAATTTTAAATATTTGGATGTAGCATCAGGCAGTTTGTTTGCGGAAGGGCTAGAGAATGGTACAAGAATGAGTGTTTGTAGGCAACAGTAAAGAATGGGCCAGATTGGCCAGAAATGCCTTATACCCCCCCTATATGCCACTCTGTCCCATGATATGCCTTTTAACTCCCTATATGCCAGAGTGGCATATAGGGTATAAGGCATTTCTGGAGGCAGAGTGGCATATAGGGGGTAGAAGGCATTTTTTGAGGCAGAGTGGCATATAAGGGGTTAAAAGGCATATCAGGGAGGCAGAGTGGCATATAGTTAGGTATAAGGCATTTCTGGGGGCAGATTGGCAAGCCTGGGGGCAGGTGTGCATAACTGGGGGGGGGGCAGGTTGGCAAATAAAAGGAAATAAAAACCAAAAAATATATATTTTTCTCAATCATTGCTTTTCTTAATATGACAAATAGTTTACATGAATTAATAATGAAATAAAAGTTTCTTACAAGAGTATCGTAAAGAATAATGTGATCACTGTTTTGTTCCACTGAATAAAATGGAACTTTTTCATCTAAAAATGTTTGCAGTAGCAAATGTCTTGATTCCATTATGTCTAATGTATTTAATTTATTAGAGCTTGAATGTGAGATAAACTATATGGGACTGGTCTCCAAATGTTTCCAGGGCTGCTGTTCCCAGTCCGGCCCTGCTCCTCATTGCTGACCAGGCAGATACCTATCCATCAAGCAATACCATCAGGGAGGCATCTGATTGGCCCAAATTACGACCCCCAGACAGCCAGTCATCAAGGGTTACCTTCAGTGTAAAGAGGAACAATGAGTTTTGCAGGTGGCCCACACAGAACCCTGATCTCAACATCATTGAGTTTGTCTGGGATTACATAAAGAGAGAGAAGCAACTGGGACTGCCTAAATCCATGATGTTGGGAACATTCTACCTGCAGAGTTCCTTAAACTTTGTGTGCCAGTGTACCTAGAATAATAGTTTTGAAGGGAAAGGATGGTCACATCAAATAATGATTTAGATTTTTTGCATTTTGTTAATTGATAAAATTTATAAAAATAAACATCTCTCTATTTGAAAGCTTTCTTACTCTACACACACACATATATATCTTGAGAAAGGACCGGAGGTGGTCCGAAACGTTGGCTGTGTTGGTTGAAATAAAATGGTGCTTAATGCACTTTACTGCAAAGACCCGTGAGTGCCCATTTTTTCTTTGGTTTTCATAATATATATATATATATATATATATATATATATATTATATATATTGTGATCCTGCACCCACACAGGGTACCAAACAGCATGGTCCTCTAGGGTATAAACGCCACATCTCAGTTAGGTAATCAACCACGATTTATTTGTAGTCCACGTATGAAGATATTTACAGGATTACATAGAACACAAATTGCCTACAAACAAAAGCCAAGCTCGTCTGAGCGCTTACTAACATATAACTCCCTCACTACTAAGGGTCTAAACTAAAACAAAACATAATCCCACCAACCTTTTTGATGGTGTCTTTTGTGCATAGCCAGCCCTGCTGCATCCAAACAAACTCTCTCTCTCTCCCTCTGTCCAACAGGTCAGGTTATATTGCAGTCAGTGCAGCTAATTACTTGCAGCTGACCAGTGCATTGGAGGCAGCTTAAACTCCTGGCCTGGATCCTGAGACAGTCCAGGTGCATGTAAACTGCAGGGTGGAGCACCAGCCTGCCCTATAAGTCATATAAAACCCTGCAAAATCGAGGGGGAATGTATACCCCTTCCACAACAACACCCCGCACCTTGTTACTATAATAATATATATATATATATATATATATATATAGTATATATTTATATATATATATATATATATATATATATATATATATACACACACACACACATATCTACTATCTGTGATATTTCTTGTAAATCTCCAGAATGTATCTTTATTACTACTTATTACATAAGGCTTGATATCAACTCAATACGTGAGAAAAGTTGCAATGTGCAGCTCTATCAAGACAGTTAGAAAAAATATAAAACAGGAGTATTGGATGATAATTAATAACGTATTCTAAGCTAGAACATTGGTTCAATTAAGGGCTCTTGCCTGGAGCCAAAGGAAGCAAAACAAGTACTTCGATCATGCATTGTGAATTTAGTTTCATCCAGCACCTTGCCTACGGCCAGTAGCATCATATGCCAGTTTTAGTGTTCCATATTTCACATTTCCGTCTATTGTATGTTTGGCAATAGTAGATGATCTAATTAAATGCAATAAAACAACCTTGGTGCAATCGCAATAGTATAGTGACGAATATGCCCATTTTTTCTGAGGTAAAGACTCAGACCTAAATCAGTCCTTGGTCTCTGTAATGGGAACCAGAGAGTCTATCAGGATATCATCTGGCTGTCACTGCCACCTTCCTGGTAGCAAAAGCCAACTACAAGATGGATATCCGGTCCTGCACTCCCGAGTAAAAGTGCTCGCCTGGGGAAAAAGGGTCCGGTCTCCCAAAGAACCATACCAGTTGTCGCATAACACCAGTCAAGATGCAACAGAACAGAGTTTATTGTGACTGGGTATAGTGTTTGTAGACACTTTACCAGAGAAGGGAAAATTGACAGGAATTATGAGGCCAGATCATCCCCATGACGGGAAAGAAAACTAATTAAAAGACACAAAATTTTTGTCCAAAATGTGTGGGTCCTTTCACTCATACTCACTCTCCCACGCTCTCTAAATGTTTCCCTACCTTCTCTGCCGACCACTTCTGCTTCTGCCGACCACTTCCGCATCTTCTCATTCTTCATCCTCTGTCTTCTCTCTTCTATCTTCCCTCTTCTATCTTCATCCGCATCTCGGCAGACACAACATGGTGTGAACTTCAACCCAATCGGGGGAGGCAACGTCACCGAAAACGCCAAGATTTTAGCCTTATGTGAACGTTTGCCCAAATTGCGGTGCTGTCACTGACGCCTTCAGGGAAAAATGTAGAGAAATTGAGAAACATAGTGAATTCATAGAGTGAATGTGGGCACTGTGCAACAAATTTAATTCATGAAAGAAAAATACCTCCCAATTTCCATCTGAACAGAATGAGGTGGGAACAAAATGTGTTGCCCGAAATGAACAGGACAGAAATGAACCAAAAAACATGTCATTTTCTGCTCATATGTACACGTCTAATTAACGCAGAACATACAAGCAAGGAATTATGCAGACATCAGCTAATGTCTCACTTTTACATACGATTACATAACACAAAATAGAGGACACAGTGATGGTACCCACAGACTGCTTTGGGTAGCTCAGATGGGTAAAGAGCAAATATAGTGTTAGAGGTGTGGATGTGTGCAGGGCTGGATTTGGAATTAAAACCAGTCCTGGAATAAATTAGCACTGAACTCCATCATGCTGACAGCACCACATAATTCTCAACCACAGAACACCCACTTAAAACTTACACTTTCCACAAACTCAGGAACACCCACTAAATTTTAATGTTAAGGAATTTCTATGTCAGATTTCTTTCTGTGAAAATTACCTTACACATCCCTTAGTGCTACTGTTTATAAAACTGGTGTGTATTTATGAAAAATAATCACAATGAATCTGAGGATTTCCTTTTTTTTGGAGAAATGGCAGATTTGTTTTTTGCTTTAATTTATTCCCTGAGCCGAATTTGGTCACTTGTGTTAATCCTTAACTTGACTGAACACTCCACTTCCTAATTAACAGACCCAAGAAATGGCCAGTAAGGAGGTTAACAATTGCATTGTTTACTGTGTTTGGTTAAGTATTTTGGGTCAAGATAAAGCTATAAACACATAATTAGCTAATTTGCAGCTGCAAAACAAGAACCTTTAAAAAAAAACAAACAACAATATGTTTGAAACTCTCTTTTAATCTGATACAAAAAAATTGCAGGTGTTTCCCTTTAAAATTTGCATGCCCTCTCAATAAACTCATAGATTGTTGGCATATGAGGGCATGCGGCTGAAGTCCTCTCCCGTTAACGCAGCTGACCAGTTGACATGTATAGGAGTTGAAACCACAATTTCCAGCAAACACTCCTGTCAACTATCCCTGCAGTGAACAGGCCCATTTGCAAAAAATATAAAACACAATACTACATAATGAATATTCACAATACTAAGTCATGTAAGGGCCCATGCCTGGTCGGTATCAAGTATGAAAGGTTTTGGCACATGTATAGTAATTAACTTTAATTTAGTACATCGCTAGGGCCAGTAGCAGCATATATAACTTCTCCTGTTCAATATTTGAGTCTTTCATCTTCCGCAAGTTTGGCAGTAGTCTAACACTTATAAATATGCTCAAGGTAATAATTCAAATTGTTATAAAACCAAACTGCAATTTTAATAGATCCTGTTTATAATTACATAATATGCCTTGGTAAAATAAAGACTACACTGAATAATTTTAGTTATAATTTTCCTCAAAAATAGTGCTGTAAAACTAGATTGGTGTGGAGAGCCAAATTCTGGGAAGCTAGAGGTGAAGGCCCACAAATACCAACATACACCTACACACACACATATTTACGCTACATACTTACACACATTTTAAGACACCACTCATCATACCTACACAGCAGTACCTTGTCAGGAGCTTACAGTGTACGGACAGCGGTGATATAACCGTGGGGTCACTTAAAATTACAGCCCTGTTTGAAAATCTTTGGACCAACTCTGCTGCTTATCCTGGTGATTGTCACAGGGCACAAACGCACCTGTCAGTTGGACAGCCCAGCTGTAAATGTTTCTTGAGCGCTAGAGATTTTGAATCCGGTAATTCTGCTCCTCAAAAAGTTTAAGGGTGCAGAAAAGTATTTTGGCTATTTGGGACTGTTCTAAGTTGTGTTAGATTTGGATAATTCATTCAATGATATAAAGTTAAATGGCTGAGAGGAATCACCGGCATTCCTGGAAGTGCATCCAACCCTCCTTATCTTGACAAGTAACAGTCCTTCGCAGAACATCTTTATCAATGTTTGCAATATATTGTTTGGTATTAATGGGAGAATGTAGGCCTAAAATTCACATGGGTCAAGCTTGTTCCCTTTTTTTGCTGCTGTGCAATAACAACCTCTACAGCAAGCAGATAATTAAATGAAATGAAAATAAATAATTTTAATGAAAATCAAACAGTCCAGTATACTCTCTAACGTATCCCCATCTACATCAATACAGTCAGTCGAGTAAAAGGTTAGGTATTGTACTCACACACTTTAATATATCTACTTCTAAACTGTTTGGAAATGTAAAGCTAATCTTTGGTTGCAGTTTATTAATTGTAATCAATTGTAATCAGTGCCTTTAAACCTGCAGCCAAATCTGTCGTTGAACAATTGTTAACGTTACCGTGTTTCTTTGCAACATGTACTAGTTCTCAATTCTAGCTCTCATCATTTTCAACCACACTGTAATAACAACAACGGTAAAACACATGAACTTACCTATCCTTATTCTTAGTTAGAGGTTGATGTCTACTTTAGGTATCTTGATTGTGTCCTCTTCTAATAATGAATACTGTAGAGAAATGATTAAGAGGTAATAATGGTGCCAGTGGAAGACAAGGTGCGCCTCGAACTCAGATGGTGGCTTCGACACATGGAGGCCTGGAACGGGTCCGCGATTTTTGGGTCACAGCCAGACTTCATCTTGGAATCGCATCTTGAGAAGGTTCCGCAACAGGAGGTCATTGGTCACCAGAAGAGAGATCACTACATATCAACGGTTTGGAGCTCATTGCCGGATCTTTTGCAGTTTTTCCAAGAATCTCTCTCAAATCTCTGTAAACCCTAGAGATGGTTGTACATGAAAATCCCAGTAGATCAGCAGTTTCTGAAACACTCAGACCAGCCGTCTGGCACCAACAAGCATGCCACATTAAATCCCCTTTCTTCCCCATTCCGATGCTCGGTTTCAATTTCAGCAAGTTGCCTTGACCACCTCTACATGCCTAAATGCATTGAGTTGCTGCCATGTGATTCTCTGTGATGCCTGGGCCTTTCTGATTACATCAGTGGGCGTTCCTGCTGATATTGTGGGAAATACCTCCATTTAAAGGGTTGATGGGCAGGGAGTGGGGTGTGTCAGGGCCCTGCTTCCACGACTCGGAGGTTTCAGGTGTTGACCCGGAGAACAGGAGCTACTCTTCCGCCCAATCCCAGAAAGTTCCTATGCACGGCCGAGCCTAGAGTTACTGACGCCTGGGTGCCCAATTGGGTCATCATTGAGATATCTGTCCCTGAAACTGCATTACACTTAATGTGTCAGTGATATCAAAAAGACAAAGGGAATTCAAGATAGAACTGCCAAAACATAACAGTAAAACAATTTTTCCCAACCCAAGTGATGTATTCAGATTTTGACACTGAGGGTGGTTCAACATAACTGCCATCAATATAAATGCTTAGCCTGACAGTGGTATACCAAAACGTCCATCACCAAAACAGTATAAATGTTATCATTATATAGTGATCCAGACACTGAGGGTGGTATAATGTATATCTGATTATAGTAAGAAAGATGCAGTATATGTATGATATACCTCCAATCCCTATATACTGTGTCAGACATTGACAGTAAAAAAAAACATAAGTCCCATCACTTTATACTGAGCCAAAACACTGACAATAGTACAGCATAACTTCCAATATCATATCAGTATATTAGTATCACTTTTAAATTTTCGACCGACAACAACGTTTCGACCTCACAATGAGGTCTTTATCAAGTTGACCTCTTTGTGAGGTCGAAACGTTGTTGTCTGTTTCCTTCAATAAATCTGTCTGATGGAACCCTTGAGTGCCTGGAGCCTTTTTCTATTTTTATCAATATATTAGTATCACTTTAAAATTTTATGTGCTGGGCAGTTTGTGAAAGCATTCCTAGTTTTTACACCAAGTAGTTGTGGGTAAAACATGTGTGCAATAACCATATATTGTGAGAGGCCAATTATATATATGATCACATTATAAATGTTGGCCATCAGGATGCACAATTAAGAATTAATTAATATTGATTTCTCACAGATCAACAACTTATTTTTTGATGGTATAAACAAAGTTAGAATGAAAACCAACAGAAAACTACCAAAGTGTGATCTACTTAGAAATGCACGTTAGTATTCAGCAGTGTTTACATGCAGCACCCTGATTGCATCCACTGGACTTGCTGCAACTCCAAGATTGCATCCACATAACATAACAGTTACATCCAAACCACTTACCCAGCACCCAGATTACATCCACAGGACTTGCCTCAGCACCCAAATTATATCCTGTTAACAATCCGCATGACTATCTACTTACTATCCACTAGACTTGTGCATTCGTCTTCGGGCGAACATGAAAACGAACACGAAGAGTGCGTTTTCGTGTTCGTTCCGAAGACACGCCGAAGAGAAGACAGCGGCGGTAAAACGTAGGCAAAGACAAAGACACACACCACGAAGATCTTCGTGATTGTCTTCGTCTTCCAGTCTCCTCCCCTTCTAACTTACCTTGACATCGCGGCATCACGGCAGTTCACGGAAGTGGAAATCCGCAGGTTCGCCGTCACGGGTTACAGGGCAGTGTCAATGAGCCTATTGGTCACCTACAGGGACCTCCTCTGACATCAACCAATTGGTTGATGCCAGAGGAAGACCCTGCAGGTGACCAATAGGCTCACTCGCACAGCCTTTGTAACCCCTGACAGCCAACCTATGGATTTCCGCTCCCGTTAACTCCTTCGATGCTGCGTTAGACAACGGGAGCGGAAATCCGTAGGTTAAAGGGCCATGCAAGCGACCAATAGGCTCACTCGCATGGCCCCTTAACCCCTTAAGGTGCAACAAGTGCACCAGGAGCCTAAAAGTCTGTACGAGCGACCAACAGAGTCGCTCGTACAGACTTTTAAAACCCCAATGCTGCAACTTACCCTGCAGATGCCACTGGTCTCCCTGTGCTATCAGTTAAATGTCCGTACAAGCGACTTTATTTAACTGATAGAACAGGGAGACCAATGGTATCTGCCGGACAAGTTACGGCACCAGGAGTTTAACAGTCTGTACGAGCGACCCTATTGGTCGCCAGCAGGAGGCTTGTCTGCCATCAACCATTGGCAGACGAGCCCCCTGCTGACGACCAATAGAGTTGCTCATACGGACATTTAAACTCCTGGCGCCAGAGCTGCTGCGGTACGCGTTAACCCTGTTTTAACCCCTTAACCGGAAAAAACGAAGAAAAAACGAACACGAAGAATGTCCACGAATATTCGCCCGAAGAAAAGACAGGAATACGCGAATATTCGCGGAACACGAAGATTTTTTTCCACCGGAAGACGAGCACGAAGACGAACATGAAGAGCCCCCTGGTGCCCAAGTCTACTATCCACTATATGCCCCTTTCCTCACTATCTACCCCCTCTCCTCACTACCTACCCAATTTTGTCACAATCTACCCTCTTCCCCCCTTTCCTTACTAGCTACCCCTTTTCTCACAGAATGTCCCCCTTTAAGTCACTTACCTTGCTGATATCCTGCATTGGAGGCAAGAGGACTCTGTCTGGCTGCTCCGTTGCGGTATGCGCTGCTTTACTGCTGAGTCTCAGAATATGACACCTATCCAGGTAGGACAGGAAATAGAACTCCCGAAACCTCCCCACTTCCCCAGTAAATAAACAAGAGGGACAAAAATTTCTTGCAACCAGAAGTGACCAAGAAAAGAAATTATCAGGTAAGAATTTACTCTTTCTAGCTCACTTCCGGTAGCATGGAAGGAGATGTCACAAAGCTACAGGATGGGATCCAAAACCACAGACTGCAAGACACTGCTTCCAAATTTAGCATCATCTGAAAAGGAATTCTGGAGGCTATAGTGCTTGATGAATATGTGTGCACTCTTCCATGTCGCTGCTCTGCAGATCTGATCCATTAGAACCCGTCTGGCTCTGCCTAAGACATCAAGACTCCACAGAGATGTCAGCTGTAAATCCCCAGGAGCTTCTTTCCTGCCTGCCTTGTAGTCCACTGAAATAGCGAAAATAATCCATCAGGCCTTCGAACTTTTGGAAACTGCTGATCCTTTTCTAGGTCCAGCGAAGGCCACAAACAAATTGGTTGATCTTCTCCAAGAAGAGGTTCTCTCTAGCTATATCTTTAAACATCTATGTAGATCCACAGAATTAAACTGTTGTTCCCTGTCATTGCTTGGATTGGGGCAAAATACAGGTAAGACAATAGCATATGGAAAGGTGAGAAAACCTTAAGAATGTATTCAGGAAGGGTACGAAGGGCAACTGTATCTTAAAAGATTTAAGGTAAGGAGTTTTGGCTGATAGGACCCGAATATAATTAATTCTCCTGGCTGATGTCATGGCAACTAGCAAGACCGTCTTCCAGGTGAGAAGTTTCAGAGGAATGTGTTCGAATGGACCCTTAACTGAACTGTTTAGGACCAAATTCAGATCCCATGAAGTAATCAGATGCCTTCTGAAGGGCCGAATTCTAAAGGCTTTGACACAAGGATTAAGAGCCAGACACTCATTAAAAAGGGCACTCAATATCATTATCACCCAATCTACTCATTTTAAAAATCATTTTAAAAATCCATTTCTGAGAAAAGCACTGAAGATTGCATATGAAGCAATGCTCAAGGCAGAGCCTGTCTGGTTGAGGTCTATAGACCTAAAAGTCTCATTAGTAATCTCAGACTTCAACTGTGATAGTTCAAAACCCTAAGTGTAAGCCTGATCAATTTTAGGACCTTCTCTTCTGGGAGAAAATTCTCTGCAGTATCGTGTTTATAATAAAATCACTCTTTTGGCTGGGTGCAGATGCAATAATCCATCCCAGGATCCGAAGAAGGAATATTGCCTTCTGTATGTGGAGTACCAGAAGTTTAGCAGCCAGCAGCCAGTCCTCCAAATAGGGAATTACTTTTGTACCGTCTTTTCTAAGAACAGTCAAAACTGCTGCCATGATTTTGGAGAAGGTAGAGGATCCCCACAAAAGACGAAACTGAGGTTCCTGTAGAATAGATACATAAAGGTAGGCGTCCTTTAAATCTAGAGTCGCCATGAAATCTCCCTGAGAGAGAATCTGTTGGATTCCATCCTGAATTTCTTCTCTCCTGGGGAGATCATTCTTATTCCTAGTAGTTTTCTTTAGAAGAACTTCAAATTCCATTCCCAAACAATTCCTTTCCTTCAAAGGGGATGCTATACAGGCAATGCTTTGAGGCATTATTCGCAGCCTAGGAATTCAGCCAGAGCGCCCTATGAGATACCACCGACAAAGGTGATATGAACCCACACACACACACACAATTACACATTCATGCTCACACACATACAATTACACATCAATGCTCACACACACAATTATGAACTAAGTATCTCACTATCTATGTATCAATATATTTTTGTGTGAATGTTCGTATATTCTTGTTTACTAAATCTAATAAAGCATATACATTTAAAAAAAAGAAAATGCAAATGTATGTGATAATATTCTCAGTACATATAACACAACAGCAACACAAAGCCCTCCTGGAAGGTTGGTGGATTGCTATGACCTAAAACGTTATGGGGGTGCCTTTTTCTCCTTCTCTTTTTTCTCATCGCATGGGAAACCTTTCCCTTACAGCAAAGTAGCCCCACAGCTGTTGGATAGCTTGCTCTAAAAGGTAATGAAAACATCTGTTTAACAGCACTCAAAATTGTAGTTTTAGTAAAAACAAATCAGATGTAAATATTACAGACTATGTAAATACCTCTTGGAAGAGGGGGCTACGAGCTCCCTTTACAAGAATACTACTCACACCAAATTGAATATGTCAGAAAATGAAAGTATGTGGAATTTACATTTATTCTAGGTAACGGAACCACTCCCTGGTTACAAGAACGGTAGTTCATATTTGCCAGATATTAAAGAAACAGGGGAGGGCAAGTTAAAGTTCTGGGTCCCACTCTCACACTGCCACTAGCGTGTATATTGAGTCCGATACTGGTACACTCTGGGACATGCGGTTTGCTTTTTTGTACATATTTAATAGTGTGGTGCTACCACATGGAAGTTTTTGTTTTTAGCACCTTATGGGACTCTGTTTTGGACTTTGTGTTTTTGGATGAATTCTCAATCAATCTAATGTGTATCCATTGTTCTCCTAATTAATTTTAGCGTTTTTGGAGTTTATTAATTTCTCTCTGATGGATCGATTACTGTAAGGAATTTGACAGCCTTTTTTGCACTTTGCATGATAATATGTTTCTATTCACATGAATTGTTTACAACTAATATAGGGATCGGTACAATAATTTGACAAGCTCTTTTTGCACTTTACATATTAATTTGCTATTATTTTCGCTTTAATTTGCCCCTCCTCTGCTCCTTTAATATCTAGCAATTATGAACCACCTAATTTTTTTTGTTCTTGTAATCAAGGAGCTGTCCCATTATCTAGAATAAGTTTAACTTTTGCATACTTAACTTTTCGTGTAACTTGTGCAGCTCATAGCCTCCTCTTTTCAGTATGTGCACTATATTATGGTTGAGGTTACCATATGTTTGATCTTGCTCCTGACTGCCCTTTATGCAAGCACTAGCATATATCTTTTTGTGCCCACTTCTTCCGTATATTGATGATACCCCTGGGAAATCAGAATCTATACTCCCCTAGTACCACGGTTAGGAATTTGGTCCAAGTGATGGATTGGGGGGCTTGGTGCCCTGCTCAATGTCTTGATATCTGAGAAATAAAATAAAAGTTTTAATTAGACTTGGGTGCCGGCCTACTCTTTGTGGTCATCTTCTTCACTGTCCACTGAGCCAGTGTGGAAGAATACAGGATGAACTCCATCCCATATTTTGGCAGGAACTAGGTACATGGTTCTTTTGGCTGCAACAAGAAGTATCCATTGCCCACCCTTTTTCCGTGTTATTTTGTAGATATGCATACTGCTACTTTATGTAAAAAGATTGGATTAGAATAGAGTTTTATTTCCGTTTTTTGTGATAAGCATATAAATACAGCCATAATGCGCCGTAATAAACTGAGATCTTATTATACATACACTCCAGTCTGCGTGTCTGATTTCTCTCGAGCCGCTCAATAAAGATATCTACATAATTTGGAACCCTAAGGTATAGAAGTACTCGGAAATGCATGGCATCCGGACCTCGAGAACGGATGACCACACAGTAGAAGTATTCTGACTTTCATTGGATAATTGTTGGAGGTTATACTGTCTCTGGCATGAGAAG
>VKOC01006911.1:0-20980 GCA_009364415.1 Spea multiplicata
GTAGTGCGAGTGTGTAAAGCCGAGTATACTGTAGTGCGGGTGTGTAAAGCCGAGTATACCGTAGTGTATTCAGACTTTTCTCACAATACGTTTTTTGAAGTCTACTTGGTGCTCCCAGTCCTCTCATACTGGGGAGACTGGTTGTGTGTGGTGAGGGTAGTGCGTGTGCATAAAGTACCAGTACCAGTACCGGGGTAATGGTCAGACTCATACATTCATGTCTTGTAGCAGCCAATTCTAGTGAAGGTATCTGATGTTGGGCGGCTGTTCACCGGCCCTGCTGTCGGCTTTTGGGGTGGTTTGGCCTCTTTTAGTGACTTTCTCCTGTAGGAAGTGCTCTCTACCCTTCATACTCCGAGCTGTATTTCTGGGATTTACTGATTTCATGCACATGACATGTGAGGCGAAACTTAACCCGGTACAGAGACCCAATAAATCCGTTTATCATATACATATATATATATATATATATATATATATATATAATAATGTCCGTATATACAGCATAGATATTATATATATACAGTGTATATATAACATGCTGGACATTAATATATATCTATATATGAGATAAAGACGTATAATATAGGGAAATACACAGAAATATATAGATTGGACCCTCTTACTCCTGCAGAAAACATTTGCGGTAATAACATTTCTTTATCATGTCTGTTTCCAATCACACGCACCCGAGAGACACGCTCAGCCTTAACCATTTCAGCGCCAGGGAAAATAGACTAGCCTATTGGTTTCCTGCTGGCACTGACATGGTTAAAGGTAAGCAACCAAACAGTTAACAAACCGTCCCGAATTGGCAGAATCCATATTTCTGTAAAACGTTGGTTATAATCATTCTCTGTATACATCGTTTGTGATGAAGTTAGGAGAATGATCACATCTGGCCGGGTTGGGGGGTTTTATTCCGTCGCAGTAATCCGGAGATAACGTGAAATTATTTTTTTTGCTGAATTATGTGCCGTGTTACCCATTTTCTAAATCTGAATTAAATGCCATCTTTGGGCAGAAATGTTATTAATTGAAATAAATTGCTAACACGACGCAAAATCTAGAGAGCGTGAAGCGTCTGGGCTGATACCCCGTGTGTAGAATCCAGCAGCGCGGGGGTTACGGGAGAATCAAACGGCCTCAAACACGGAAACATTTCTTTTTCTGCGGCCGTCGGGGGCCGATCGGGTTTATCGGCCGGCTGTACCTTTCCCTCAATTCGATTTTTAACCAAAGTTTACGGCAGGGCACCGTTCCGAAGCTCGCTAGGCTCAGAACAAAGTGTGCGTTTGGCAGGAATTTATTTCATTCTCTATGGAGTTAAAGAGGCCGCGTGTAAAAAAAAACAAAAACAAAAAAAAAACAAAAACAAAAAAAAAACAGTTCTCATCCTGTCAAAAAGAACCAAAATCCAGCCGAGCCACACAAACGTAGCGTTCTCCGCGAGCGAAGAGCAGTAAATTCGCACTTTCCCCCCGTAATGCGTGAAATATCGTGTAAGGATCGCAGCCTGGGGCTCGGATCTTTGGAGCGAGCAAAACACGCACCGGGTCCTCGACTTACAGCGGTTTCTGTCGATCCACAGAATTAAAACAAAACTACTGAAATTCCACAAGTTTTTGCTGAATTTTGGGCACTGATAATGAGTATTTAAGAGAATGGTTAAAAGCAGCTAACAGCGTAATGGGTGACGGGTAACGGGTGACAGACGCCGACTCTGTGGGTACAAAGCACCCAGCGTTCTCTACGGACGAGACGACAAACGCTGGATATTATTACCGCTTAATGTCACTTTATAAAAAAGAATATATTTTGGTAAAGCTTGTTGATGCATGCGCGGTGACTCCAGCATCCTGCACGATAATTGGGGAGACTGAAGTCTAATTAGTGTTTTATTTAAAATAAATGAGCTTTTGTTGGTTTTGTGCCGGCCCGATAGATTGTATCATTTTGTATTTTCTAGCGTTGCTGTTATTATTCTGCCAGGGTCAGGGTAGGATATGAGTATATATACTCCACGTTAACGTACGCAATGGGGCCCACAGCGTGTATGTCGGATGAAAACGTACGTAAAGTATTTATCAATTAATGTCCCGCACGGCGACCGCACGGCGACCATCGGGTCATTTACACCACAAAACACGATTAAAAGAGATAAAAAAAAGACGCTTGAAAGATGAAGTGACGCGTCGGCATCGTGCTGTCCGTTCTCACGAAGCAGGGTACGGTCACGCTGCAACTATGCCCCCACTCGCCGGTGCCCCCCACACGCCAGCGCCCCCCCCACAGTGAATGTCCTCTGTAATACTTTGCTGAAAGTATTTACCCCGCAGCGTAAGGGCACCTGGCTGCCTCAGGAGCTCGCGAGCGATGATGTAGAGGCCGTAAGAGGTCTAAGGAAGGGGAGGAACGATAAATTCACCCGAATATAATAATAAATCGGGAAAAAATGTGGGAATTTTAAAATGCAAAAAAATGTTAGCTTGCGATGCAGAACCAGCCCCCCATTCTGGACCCATAAACTACCCTCTTTCTGTGGATATAACTAGATAAGACATTGTAATAAGTGCATGTTACGGGAAAAACACTTTCTCCTAATCTGATGTCATGTTATCAGGATTTTGATGTCATTCTCTGATGTTTTTTTACATTTATTAAGATCCTGCATGTTGCAGGTCACGTTTTCCAGCAAAATCGTAATTTCTGATATTATTGGGCAGTTCCGTGCCATTTTGTGTTTGAATTTGATTTCTGTGGCTGCTCTGTGTGCGTTTCTACTCTGTGATGTCACCGCCGAGCGGCAAAGCGTCTCCGGAAATACATCTGTAAAATACTGTGAATAAGTACAGATACGGAAAACACACAAGTCATTTAACCTTCGCGCACGACACAAACATCACTAATTAAAGTCACATACAATAAAAACGCTCCACTGATCACCGAACGCTCCGGTTTTACTGCCTGTGGCTTGAAGCAAATAACTGCCCCTTACTGACCTGGGGAGGGGTCATTGTTTTTGGTAAATAATTTGGACAATTTGACTGATGATAATCTTAAAAAAACCTACAAACACAGAAAACAAGATTAGTAAAAATAAAACTGATGAAAAGTCTTCAGAAAGGGGCAGAAATTGCAGACGTGGATTCGGATTGGAGGGCCTGGAATTCACCCCAGAATGTATTTACGGGACCCCCAATAATAGGCAATCCGCACAGCAAAAGTCCATGAATAATGAGGCATCTGAAGGCTTCAATAAGACGGGGGTGGATGCACAGAACAGCCTTCCAGCAGAAATGGTAGAGCATAATCCAACGAGGGAATTTTAGGGTGGGCTTCAGCCATGATATGGACTTCGATGCACACGATGGCTGAGCGTCAGATGAGAATTGGGTTTTTTTAGTATAAAATGCAGAAGGATTCATTAAAATGTCCTCATCTGGTTATTTTCCCCTCTCGGCCCTCTCAGGGGCCGCTTTTGGCTAAACGCATATCCAGCACAGACGCTCGGGGGGCTTTCACCTCCAGCCACAAGATTTCCAGGGGTTAATAAGGTGACCACAGCAGCCCTTTTTCCAGGACACATTTCATACGTTACCGGCGCATGTAAAGCAGGATGTATGGCGGTGAGTTTATATACCCCCCCCGGGCAGCAGTATGCGTAACGTATACATGAGCTGGAGAAGGTGGCTGAATGTGGCACCCGGGCGCCATCCTTTACAGCGATTGGCTGCATCAAGTACCCAAAACTGGAGGAATGAAGCACGGCGGGGGAGGGGAAAATGCATAAAATACCAGGTACAGGGCCAAGATGGGTCAGCCGGTGCGGGGCGGGCGTAACGGGGACTACATGCAGCAGAAAAGACCAGAATAAGCTTTGGGACTTTAATGTCGGCCGCATCCGATCCGCCGGCAGCTTCTAGGTTCCCGTGACAAACGGGAGTTGGCTTTTGGGGCCAAACACTTTTTAAGCCTCGCTGGGAGCGGGATTTCACGTTCCATATAATAAAAGGATTTACGTTTTGTGGAGTTTGTGTTTGTCGGAGTAAACGCGCGTCCCGTTTTCACAGTATAACGGAGAGACCCCCTCGCCTATAAGCGGCTGAGCGGTGAGTGACCGCGAGGGTGGAGTGCGGATCTCGTCCTCTCTCACGGATATTCCCCTGGGGGTGACGGGAAAGTAAACGGCGAGTACCGCAGGCGAAGGGTCATTTACGTTGGAGATATTTCACCGGAAGATTAAAATATAAATGAATATATATATGAATTACCGAAAAAACGGCTGTTTTGAAGGTGGAGAGGGCACCTGGGGAACGGTTTGTATTTGACGGCATTGGGGTATTTTCTTAGTTCCGTGACATCACGCAGACACCAAGTCGGTGGGGTTTCCATGCGCGGGGGGGGGGCGCTTATATCACGTCTGACAGCAGGTGAAGGCGTCCAGAGCCGAATGAGACCGGTCCTTTATCTGCCGGTGAAACCTTTTTGTGGACGTCATTCTGTAAATAGTCTGCGTTGCGTCTCATACGATCCGAACCCTCGTCTGGTTCCGGGGGCCGGGGGGCCATCAATACAGCCATAGAATGCACTCCGGTTTACCATGAATGTTGAATTCACTGCCGAATTGATCCCGCTGTCTGGAAAGCGCCCCCCATCACCAAGAAAAAATTACCCGTGGGGCATTCACGCAAAAAATGTGTCTTTGTGCAGAACGCCGGCCGCTCTCCTCTGCGTAGAACTGGACCGCGGCTTTCGGTTTAAAACAAATTTAATGACTTTTCCAACCCAAAAATACAGCGCGTGGGAACAGAAGGTGATGGTTTTTCCAGTGTTTATTTTTTCCGTGATGTTTCAATGAAAATAGTTTTGCTGGTTTAATGGCCGCCCCGTGTGTGTGTTGTGTACTGTGTGTGTTGTGTACTGTATGTGTTGTGTGTGTCGGGCGGGGGGGGGGTTCGCTGGGAGGCTGCACCTGCGCGCAAGACGCTCCGAATAAACGTTCCTTAGTGAAGAAATGGACTGAATTTAGCTGAAGATTTGCCCGCATTTTGTGGGTCCTGCTTATTAACGGGGTCACCTGGTACCCCCCATTTACTCCAAGTGAACCCCGACATCTGCACCAAAGGGAGCAGCCGTTCAAACGTTTATTCCTACGCATTTCTAATCATTTATTTCAAATTATTTACTTCCATAAATTCTGCGGCCTACGTCAAATAACGAACGTTCGGAGGAATGCTGCTTTGGGCTCCGGGAGTGTTGGGTGGGATGGAAGGTTTCTGACGGTCGGGGGAAATGTCTGCCGTTTTGGTGAATGTCATGGAATTGGTAAATTGGTAAGCAGGAAAATTTATGTATAAAAACTCCGACTGGCTGAGACCGGACGACATTGACGCGTTCAAACGAAAAAATGTGAAGTTAATAGAAAGTATTTCATTATTTATTCATTTTCTTCATCTGAAACCGCAGTTCAACCCGTTAGCCAGCATATCGGTGCAATTATTATTTATTGGTTTATATAACGCATCATATATGAGGGTCGGCGTTCCCGCCTATACGGAGAACACATTCCGGGATCGGGAATGGTGCGAATCCGTGCAGTCTCCTTACCGGGAGCCGTATCCGTGCGGTCTCCTTACCGGACTAATGCCTATATATACCGGGAGCCGTATACCGTGCAGCTCTCCTTACCCGGGAAGCCGTATATCCGTCAGCGGTCTCACTTACCGGACTGATATATCAAACACGGGACCCGTACTATCCTGCAGTCTCCATTACGCGGGGAGCCGTATCCGTCCGCGTGTACTCACTTACACGGATGTATTACTATACCGGGACAAGCCGCACCTATCCGTGCAGTTCTCCTACCGCGACATGTATATAATATAAGCTATACCCGGAGCCGTATACCGTGCCAGTTCTCCTGGCGAGCTGTATTATATATACCGGTGAGCCGTATCGTGCCAGTCTCCTTACCGGGCGAGCCGTATCCGTAAGCCAGGTCTCCTTAACCGGGTGTATAAATACTACCGGGGAGCCCGTATCCGGTGCAGTCTCCATTTACCGGGCAGCCGTATCCGTTGCAGTCTCCTGCCGCCGCGCTGATATAATATACCAACCGGTAATTTATATATATGATATAATATAATGACTCGTATATTTCTATATTAAATATATATGAATATTAACCCCCAGTATTAAAGCAGTAGTCCTCCCAGACCGTCCCCGCTCCCTGCAGAGATGGCCGCTGGCTTCTGATGCCGTCAGTGATTTATTTGGAAAGAGTAATTATGATAAAGGCTATAAAGTATAATAAAGACTCAAACAATATATTAAAAGGGAAGTCGGAGGGAATTTCAGGGAATGATTTATACTCCAGTCATAAAAATATCTGACCGTTCGCTGCAACTTCCCCTAAAACTGATTCGCTTCTGACAACCTTTCATTCACCTGGCTTTGCGCTCCGAGAGCCGACTACCTGCTAACTTTTCATTTAGTGAATAATGGCCGACAATAAATAACTTTTATAACCGTCTTTAGAACCAATTCCACTGTAATTTGGATGAGTTTTGTTTCTACTTCTGTCACGTGGAGGGAATGGGGCTTTGGGCAGAAGCAGATGGGGCTGTGTCTGTAAACATAGAAACATGGAACCTGCCGGCAGACCGGCCCCCAGCGGCCCCTGTCTAGTCGCCCGTTTCTCTTGCTGTAAAGACTCAAACCTTAATCAGTCGTTGGTCTCGTCTTAGATTCAGGAGCCGGATGTCTATCCCATGCATGTTTAATCCCCTCACTGTATTACCCTCTACCACCTCTTCTGGGAGGCTGTTCCACTTATCTAGATTCAGCAGCCATATGCCTGCGCCACGCATGTTTAAAACCCTCACTGGATTACAGTAAAGGGACACGTCAGACCCCTTCATTTGGCTCATTTAGCCCCACAGCTCACTCCTTCGTCCAGTGCTGTCCTGTTAAATGTCGGAGTCGGGCGAATGTCGGGGGATCCGCTGAATATTTCCGTGATATCCGTTAGACTTCGTGCTCTTAAAGCGTTTCGGTAACTTCTCCGAATGAGAATTCTCTGGAGTTAAAGCGTCTTTATCTCTTTCTCACCGACTGCTGCGGAAAAGCCATACAGAAGGAAAGCCATAAAGCTGCGGAGAGGAGCCCGGCGCGGGGCATTTCTCTTTACGTGTTTAGATGCGTGTTACATGCGGACGGATAGGACGTCACATGTTTGTGTACCGCGGATATACCTGTGGTCATTGTTGTATTTAATGTAGGTTTTACAAGAAATTGGGGTATTCTGTAGGAATATTTGCCGGCAGATTCTGGAGCGCCGGCCGCTATGGCCCCGGCGGGTCCGGGCTGGGGGTTCCGTAGATGCAAACACTATTGGTTTATTTTGGATCCTGTGGATTTGCACAAATGGCGCTCGCTGGATCCCCCCGCTGGATTTTTGTGCCAAGCGGTTTGGTTTTGATGTGAAGTTTGAATAACATTACACAGAGCGACCTCTCTGCCAGCATCAACATCTCCTGTCTTCAGATAACATTTCAGGCCGCTCCGGGTCTCCGAATATTTATCTTCTCACCGAGAGACCGAGATGAATCCGCCGAGCAGACGTCGGCCGCTCGCGAGGGGCGCAAAACATTAAACAAGGAACGGGTGCAAATATTTCTACCCCTCGCTGGGTAAAAAGCACCTCTTTCTCCAAGGCCAGAAAGGGAAACATCCAGAGACGGCTTTTCTGCGTTTTCAGAGGATAAAGAGTTAAAAGCCCACGGCGTGGGTACAAGCGGACAGTAATGACGCTCACCGCTCTGGATTTCTTCACGCGGTTAATTAGTTAATATTACATCTGATGTGGGATCTCCGTCCGCAGTCCTCCGTGTCCTCCTCCTCCTCCACGCCGAGGGATGGAGAATCTTTCCAAAGCCGCTCTCCTCCACACGGACTAATGATCTCCGCGGCTCATTTCCGCTCGGGCGCCCGGTACCCACCAGTTACCGTGACCCGGGGCGCCGTACTAATTCTATAGGAGCGCTCGTTGGAGCCGGACCCTCCTAACCGCTGGTCTCTAGGGGGATTTGTTATATTGCATTTACTACTTATGTCCGGTTTACTTATTGTACAGCGCTGTGGAACATTTCGGTGGAATTCTTTCCGATGGCCCATGGAGACCATCCTGCGAGTTCTAGAGCCCCAGTGTATATTTGGGATCGAGCGCTCGGCCCAGACAGGAGATCTCCAGTTATTATCCGAGTCCAGAGATTAAAGAACTTGATTCAAAGCAAATCCAGTGAGGAGAGTCAGGACTGCCGAGTAATTTATGATTCGCGTAAACCTTTCGGATGGTTTCAGGCTCTGTTTCTACAAGTGTACATTCGTATGGCTTCAGTCTTTGTGTTTGTATCGTGGTCGCTGTGACTCGGGGGGGGGGGGGGGGGCACTAAGCTGTTATTTATTCCCCCAGTAAACATTCCCAGGCATGTGGGAAGCCTGGAGCCGTGACCTCGGCCGTCAGGTCGCCCTATGCGATGGGTCCCGTATCTCGTCGATCTCAGGTGGATGCCTCTTGTTTATGCCTTAACAGCTAATTGCTCCCATTTCTGCCCTGCGTGTTTAGGCAGGAATGTGCGGAGGTCCACGGTGCGTCGCGGCCCCTCGCAGGGTCATCTATTCAGGGAGACCTTGAGAGGAACGCGTCGTATCTTGCAAAACCCCTAAAATTGGGAATGGAAGAAAACTGGTGTTACGGCTGCGGAGCGAGGAAGAAATTCCTGTATAGAACAATGTATAACAACGGGGAGGAAAAAAGGATCAGCATCCTCATCCGAACCGGGCTAGGACTCTGGCTTCACGTGGTCTGAGGATCGAGGACACCGGACAGGACCTCGTGTAAATACAGCATGCGTGGCGCCACGTCTCATGTCTGTGCAAGGAACGTTGGGAAGGATAATCATGGGGAATAATAGATAAAAGCTCATATTTTCTTCTCATTGATTCAGTTTTTTTTGTTTTTTTTTGCCAGAAACATCGCTTCCTAACGGGAACGACACCTCTGGTCAGCATTAATTCGGGGTGAATTTGTTGGCTTTTGGAGTAAATTTCTCGAGAGCCTCTCTCGTGAGCGCTGCTGACTGCGGGATTCTCCGTTACTTCATTACTGATCATTGATCCGGCTCCTCGGGCCGCTCTCCTGGTACATCGCCTTGTATTTCATGGGTCAGCAGAAACACCATTTTTGATGATTCTTCATAATTTTTCCTCTCTGAAATGGTTGACGTAGATGGGGGGGGGGGAGTACCGACGGACTTGCAGATTTTACAGAAAAAAAGAAACAGCAGTAAAACGCTCCTAAAAGTAGCAATTTACTGATGTCACCGGTGTGATTTTGGGGAGATATTGATGGAAAGATGTGATTGATAGGAAGACTTGTGAAATGCGCTGTGCCAGTAAAACGCGTTGGTGAATACATCAGACTTTCATTAAAGAACAGAGAGTATAACGTGCTGCCGACAGACGCGCATGCTTCTGCGATCTTAATTAAAGTGTAGGAAAGCGGCTGATACCTCTTTAAAGATTATTCTGCCAGAAAGCAGTAACTTATACGTGTCCTTCTGTGATAGAATTCCAGGATTTCCACTTAAAACGGCAGTTTGAGGTCTCAGATGTTCCTTGCACGTTTACATTTCAGGAAAAAGCGTCAGAAAGTTGTTTTTTGGGGTTTCCACTTGCAAAGCGAGGAGTAGAAAGCAGCCACGTCAGGAAACGCACCGTTCAGAGCTCTTTCTACAAATTATTTCTGTAGATTTTCTGATCATTTGGATAAAAGCTCCTGAGCCGCCGGCCGGGCTGATCCCTGCCTTTGGTTTGACCAACGCGTTAATATTTTTATCCCGTAAGTGGGGGGTTTATAGACGCGAATAGGGGTCACTCGGCAGCAAATATCATTCAAAGCAAATTCACCCCAGAAAGACTTCCCTGCCGGGGCGTTTTATGGAATTCTTGGGACTTTTTTATGTTATTTCTGGCGAAGCAGAAATGAATCGACACGAGTCGGACTTTGAATAAAAGCCTCGGGGTATTTTTCAGCTCGGGCTCTGGATCCACGTAACGCCGGGGGCAGCCGTTTGTACTGAACACATCCCGACGAACGTATTTACTCCGAATCATGACCTTTCGCTTTGTAACCTCCTCTTCCGGAGGCTGAAGGTGATGGGCAGATAACGTGGGCTAGGGGATCCTATCCGTCTCCTTCCGTCAGGTTTTATTTAATGTGGGATACGTAGGTTTTGGGGGGGGGGGGTTTACATTCTGTGCCTCAGAGGCACAGAGAATGCTCCAGAACCATTAGACTCTCTCTACCGCTCTACAGAGAAGGTACCAGATCCCTGCCGGAGAACATTGTGAATTCTCCGTGCTCTAGAATTACTCCAGTATATTTTTGTAGCAGCGCGTCAGTCCTGTGCAAACACACGGCCGAAGAGACCAGCTCGGGAGTTAAGTTCATGAAAAATAATATAAACTGGAGAACATCCAACATATACAAGGAATTCAGCCCCACCAAAGAACCAGTTCTACTCCGCTTCTAAGCCTCTCTCCGAAAACCTCGACCAACTCCAGAAATTGCTATTATTAAGTAAAAGAAATAAATGCATCCGACCCAAAACCGGCAACGATTTTCAGCTGAAGGACAAACATTGCGAGAGAAGCCCGTTCGCCGTTTCTAATTGTGGGAGTTTTTGGAGGCATTTAAAGCCATATTCAGCTTTTAAAATTTAGATCCTGATTTTTTTCTTTTCGGGAGAGACGTCAGCTCCATCTCGGGACATCTCGGGACGGGCTTATTCTCTACATTTTGGGGGCATTCCAGACAACTTTGTCACATCCTCTGAGCCAACAGAAAACCGATGGCTTTCCAGAGACTCCCAGATTGCAGGGAAACGGCCGAAAATGGAAAAACTCTAGAAAAATACAAAAAAGTGTCCTCAAAGTGACATTATTATTATTATTCTGTAGCTGCTATTCGAAGTCATATTGTTCTTTCGCAATAGGTTTTAGGAAGAAATCATGATTTTCTAATGTTTTTATTCTTTATCACAATATTTCTGCCGTCACGTATGTGCGGCTGCATATATTATATATATATATATATATATTACACATATATACAATATATAATATATATATCCGTGCCGAGACTCGGAGCTCCATTCTTAGAATGCCCAGATCCTCAAGTATTTTAGTCCTTTTTTTGCACCAGAGAATTCATTAGTTTGCAAACTAATTGGCTTCTCCCGTTCTGATGCCAGGTTTTTAGGGGTATTTTACCAACTTCCCCCAAACATAGTAAACGCAGAGATATTCCAAGCGATCGTTACACCCGCAGGCGTGTTCCCGAAATACACTGCATTCGGAGAATACATTCGATTTTGGCAAAAGCCCCCCCGTGAGATGCCCAGCCGACGTTATTACTCATTAGAATCAGAAGTACGGGAAATCCTTCATGCTGGCAAACGGCGAGTTCTACTTTATCCTCCGAGGTCCGGTCGCATGCAGCGAATGAAGCACGGAATGAACCGGAAAGGGTACCCAACGTCATCCTAGCCACGTCTCCGTACCCATCGCTGCATGACAGTACGGGGCAGCCTGGAGATCAGAAACCACCCCGCCATCTTCTGCCTTTACGTTTGGCCCCCGGGCCCTCGCCTGCATATATGCCGGGGCAGAAAAGACTCGGAATTGGGCCTCGTCTGCTCGACTCAGCACTTTGTTACGAAAAAAAAGACAAACTGGTTTATGGCTTCCCGCTGCGCCGAAGGTTTTAGGTCAATCATTTTCTTTTCTTGAGTGTTTAACTCTCATTTCCACACACAGAGCAACCGTAGCGTTCTGCAGCACTTGTCCCCGGACTGGATCCGTTCCGTGTGGTTTTAGGGAGGTTCATCTGTATAGAGCGTTGCCCGTTCGCAGCATTTTGGGGGGTCTTCTGTCACTGGGCTCCATGGTTGGTAACTGGCAGCGTCCCGTGTTTTTGCAGCCAGTAACAGACGGTGTAATCTGGCCGCGTTATCAAAACATAAAGTCTGCTTTAGTTCAAACTTTGGATAAAGCACCCAGCCTGCCGTCTGCTACGCCAGCGGTATACTCATGTCGTTGGCTATGCTCAGGAGCGCCAAATGCTTTTCCCCTGAAGGCATATGGAAGTGGATGCCTGGGAGAGCCTCCCAGTGCAGGTGCTATACACACACTTAAGGAATTAGAGAGAGTCTGTCTTAAAAGTAATTAATAAGTTTAAAGCCTTCTGTAGTCGGTGTAATGGGACCTTATCTCCAGACACAGGCCGGTAAACACTTAGTTGCCGTTTCATCCTCTTATCTCCTGTAGTTCGGGGATCGGGTTTCACGTAATTCTGGGTTTTTCTGTTTTACTCTGAATATAATTCATTTATTACAAATTTGCCAAGCGATGCCTGGCTGGATAATCCCTAATCAGTATAATATAGGTTACTGGCACGGGGTAATCGAGAGACCGCCGTTAGGAGTCCCATAGGCTTGAGTGAGCAAGGAATGCCCCCGTGGGGCAAAAGCCACAGATTCTACCCTTTTAAACCTCAAGAGTACTGGTTGGTGTGAGCAGAATATTAAAAAGTATATATTCAGGCGCCTTCCCTCCCCGGCCTGAAACATTATTAGAACCCGAATTATTGGATCGGCGGATTCCCAGCAAGCCACGCAGATAAAACAAACAGCGGCTAACAGGGAGCCCCTAGCGAGCGTCAGCTTCTCTGCCTAGAAATCACGGCTTCCGCTAATTGAATTTACAGGATTGAGGGATTCGCCTTTAAAACCAGATGGTAACGTTTAGGCCGAACACATCCCGAGTTTCACAATAACTTGTTGGCATTTTTTCAGTGTTTTTGTAGCTTGTTAAACGGAAATGTTTTAAGATACGATAGCGGATTTATGCAACATTTTATAGCCGTTCCCTGCGCCCTGGCTAAAAAAAGCGAGGATTTATTAATATTCATTAGTAAAGAGCGTGGTATTCTAATCAATAACAATCGCAGGGTGCACAGTGGTCAACTTCCCCATGTTTGGACAGAAAGATTCACGGGAGATACTTTCATTAGTCTTTGTTAGAAAGAGCCGGGTAGTTTGGGAGGTCTAAATCCCGGGTAGAATCCTTCCAGCCGGTCCCAAACCCTATTTAACGAAGGCATTTGCAGAACACGGGGCCACGGAGGATGGCTTACATTATCCGTTGCTGGCCTCCTTTATAGTCCGTCCGTAGCCTATAAAGAATTGCCCTTAGATGTTGGGTGGGTGCATTAAAGACAAAAGGGCCACATAAAGAAATGAAAGGTTAAAGAACATTGAATGAAGCCGTCTTCTGGAAGCTACGACTTTCATGATTTGTGACGAATTCGCTTTATGCAGATATATTCCATACAGATGAGCAGCTCAGGCCACGGGGACGATGATCACCCCCGGAGCGGAACCCACAGCAGACAGGCAGGCGGGACTATACTGAAAACGGAAGATTCTGCCTCGGAATCCAACCCGGAAACGGTTTTTTAATGTTTCTTTTAGATTTCCGGACGTAATAAACTCAAAGTAGCACGAGAGATGAAACTCGATGAATTTCTGCCGTTTGGCCCCAAACGACTGGATGTATTTCTCATGTTAAGCGGACTTTGCTCCGTGTATTTGTAGAGGACCTGATCTCATCTCTCCGTTTTCTGGTTCATAAAGTAGAACATGGATATAATTATCTGGACCTGACTATGTTTGAAGACCAGTTATTACATCACGATAAACTCCTCCAATTATCCATGTTAACCCTGCCAAATCAAACAGCCGGGCCAAATAATAGCACATTGTACACAGGCTGTTATTTGAATTTCAAGTGGGTAAATACAATGCACCGTTACTTAGACGATGTTTGAATGAGGAGTAATTAACGCGTCGGAGGATTCTGGTTTATGGCGCTTCGTGGATCAATATTCCTGATGTATGGGGCCAGAGGTTCCCCGTCTGCACTCCGGAACCTGCCGGAAACAGATCTTTAGAAGATTTATTAATTAGCACAAAATATTAGAAATAATCAGTCAGTAAATAATCCAAAGAAGGGAATCCCGTCGAATAATGAGAGCCAATCACGGGAAATGTTTTCATTGTGTTTGCAAAGTCATTAAAGAGACCGTTTTGTAATAAAGACGTGCGTCTCGTGACGTTAACAGCACTGGTGCTGTATATAATCTCTAACATCACGGAGACGTGAAGGGCCAGGAGGATCTCCAAGGATCGGCTGTGCAGGGTTCTATCGGGGGGGGCAGGATCGGCTGTGCAGGCAGTTGTGTATCGGGGGGGGCAGGATCGGCTGTGCAGGGTTCTATCGGGGGGGGCAGGATCGGCTGTGCAGGATTCTGGCTGTTAAATGCTTTCCCTATCACTTTGACTACTTACAGACCTGCGTGATGGGTTCAGAAATGATAGAACCGTCTTCTGATTTCTAATTACTGCGCCATGTGTCGGCCACATTGTAAGCGCAGCTAAAGAACGAACAAACGGTGACTGTTTTTCGGGTGCACGACCCCCACCTTACAATCTGCTTTACCATCAATGGTCTGTTTGCCAGGAAAGGTTAAAACAACAGGGGCCAGGAAGAATGCGGTCCAGGCATCTGACGGCCCTGGGAAGTTATATGGCATATTTCCAGGCAGGCAGTGGCCGTCTGTAGCCGACGCTGGGCCAGGTGCTTTTACGAACAGTTTACCTGACCCGAAAAAGCTGCTCCACTAACCGGCAGACGGAGTGACGCTAATCTGTATCAAAAAGAAATATCAGATTTATGAAGAAGACTCCAGACTGAAAAGTAACGGCTACCCCTCTGGTAACCCGGCTATGAGGATGCGGACCCTGCAATTAACCCATCTGTGCTGGGTTTCCAAACCCGATTGGCCAGGTGTGGTGACATAGCGCCCTGTAATAAAATGAATGATGTTATTGATGAGCGCAGTTCTGGGTATTTGGGCCGCGAGAACAGCAGAACCAGAAGCGCTCCGCGTGCTCCAGAATTTAAATATCTGTTGTGAAATAATTCTTTAATTCCTTGATGGTTCCCATAATATTTGGAATTAATTCTCTCACTTCTGGCTCCGCCGGCCTGTTTTCTCTGCCTTCGGCTTCAAACACTCACAAAAGTCCGATTTCTCTGCTGCAGCATCAGCTCAAACCTCCCAAGTTTCCTTTGTATGTTTTTACTGCGACAGGTTAGATTTTGGCGTCGGTGGCTGTGCCACTTGTTCAGGACTCGGTTTTATAGTCAAAGGGGGGGGGCAGCAGAGTCAGAGGAACATCTGGTCAGCAGAACGGACTCCATGAATCGTAGATCAGTAGATCCATCACCCCACCGGTCTGTCAGGCCGGTCCACGCTCCCCACCGCTGAATGCATTTATTGAGCTGCAGACATGGATGCCTTTAAAGAGCAACCTTCATTCTATAAAAAGGTGTAATTGGAGGTTAAGATCAACAAACAGTTAGCGGCATCACTTCACGTTTACCGAAGCCCCCAAAATGTTTGTACAAGTGGAAGAAATATGTTGACCTACGTGCTGGTATCAAGCGATGTGTGCCGTGGTGGGACCTCTTCACGCGTCTCGAGGAATGTGCATCTGGCCCTCCCGGCCACCGGACCAATTTTTTCTCGTAATCGCCTTGTTTTCAGATTAGTTGACGGCACCTGAACACTTCCAAACGGTCTATTGCACTCAAACAAGCGAGAAGCATCTGGTCCTAGACAGGTTTGGCCGATGAGTTTAAACGTCGGGGGGGCCCCGTAGCCGCCACGCGCAGGTCGATTCACAGGTGTTTATACACAGAGACGCTGACGTCTCGCGGGGTCTCGCAGGGTCCCCCTGTAATGGTATCTTTACACCCCAGTTATTGATTTCTGAAGATAATATTTTCATTCTGGTGAACACATCACTGTCCTAATCATCACATTTCATGGACTGCCAGATGTCCCTGTTCAGTTTGACCAGTTCCTCTACGGGCCTCATATCTTTGTGTCCCTCTTTCCTCCCCTGACGGTCTTCTTTTCTAGGACCAGAGCAGAGACACTGGACCTGTTTGACCGGCATCAAAACCTCAAGGCTCATCAACCAAGCGCTGAATACGTTTATAACCAAGAAACGGACAGAAATCCCAGCCTCGAGAACGTTAAAGTCCTGGATTGGAAGGACGCATCCGGTCGCTGCTTTCCTAACCGCGTGGACGTCGGCGTCCTCATTCATTCGCTTTTCTGCTCTGGAACATGGGATGCCGGGCGACCTAGGATTTTCCCTTTAAATGTAATTACCTTGTAGCCGGCGGCTCCTCTTTCCGAATTTGAAGTTTAGTAAAATGTTTTAGTCCCGAAGTTGTTCATTGAAATGACCGAGTGAAGTGAGGGGTGATCAGCATGCAGAAGCCGCGCTTTTATCGAAGGAATTAAGAATACGCGGTTTTCTGTTTAGTGCTCCTGGCGCTTTTAGTAACCGCGATCCCGGCGATGTAACTATGTCAATTTTTACGCGAGTTCTGAGAAAATGAAATATTATTGAGGAAAAACCCCACTAAAGAGCATGTATGTGAAATATTGGGGATACATTGGGGGTTTTATGATAAATACGTTTGGGGGGGGAGACATCGCTCACATTCATGAAGATTCAACAGTTTGCTTGGTAAATTATTTAATAACAGTAAATGCCCCAGAATATAATAATATCTGGGGAGAATCCGCGAGATTACATTCCTTAAAGAAACATGCTTTGTCTTCAAAACTGGAATTTAAATTAAAATCACTGAGAAAGCCCCCCCAAAAAAAAGAAAAGAAAAAACAAGAACATTCTGGACTTTGTTTCCCTTCCACTCAGGATTTGGGGTGAAATCCTGGATAAGCAGGAATGAGAATTCTGTAGGGAAAGGTCCGTTTGACGCCCTGTCAGCGTTTCACCTGCTCGGCTCACGATGTGGGAGAATTTACAGAATGTGCGTCGCCCGCAGCGCTCAGGGGGCGGTCAGCGAGTGCGACAGTGCGGGTGATAAGCCATGACACAGCTCCGGAACCCCGTAATCTGCACAAGCAGACGGGCGCCCGGTCCCTGCACAGACTCAGCAGCCGGCAGATAACGCTCGGCCGGGATGCCGCTTTCCCAGAGACTAATTTTAGAATCCAGAGATCGAGTTATTGACACAGGGCAGAGGATCCAGAACCCGCAGCCCGGGTGTAGTGACAAACCCCTCAGCCGAGGGCCACTAAAGTCACTTCTCGGGTCTTAAAGTGCAATCCTCTACAGCAAAAGAGTGCAAGATCGGTATATTGCCAGCAAACTGCCATTTTACTTACAAACAAAACAAATACCCCAAAACCCTGATCAGTGGAACAGCCTCCCAGCAGAGGTGGTAGAGGGTAATACAGTGAGGGTATTAAACATGCATGGGATAGACATACGGCTCCTGAATCTAAGACGAGACCAACGACTGATTAAGGTTTGAGTCTTTACAGCAGGAGAAACGGCGACCGGATGGGGCCGATCTGCCGGCGGGTTCCGGGCTTCTATCAAATAACATTAAGTAGAAAATGCAAGACTGGGGCCGACGCGTGTTGGGTTTTCTATGGGCCAATGGAGTTTGTATGTAAAAAATATAAAATGAAATAACGAGTCCTCTCCGTCCAGCACTTTACTGACTCGGACTGTCCTCACCTTACTCGGCGCCACATCCCGACAGACACCGGGCCACACGGGCCATGCTTCATCCGGCTCAGGGCCTCTCCTCACCCCAGGAGCTCCCAGCAACCTCCAGTCTCACCTGCTGCCGGCCTCATCAGAGTCAGGGACTGGACCTTCGGAACCTGGATGGGCTTCCATATGCATGACTCCACAAAACTCATCTTCCGGGGGGCCGTGTGTTCTGCTCACATCTGTATGTTGTGCGGCCCCCCAGGAAGATGATTTTTGTGCCGCGTGTCGAGAGAGTCATGCATCCAGGTTCCGAAGATCCAGTCCAGGACTCTGATGAGGCCGGCAGCAGCTTAGTGAATTCTTGGGGTTCTGAAGAAGGATGCGGTGGTTGGAAGCCCATTTGGTGGAATTTATCCTTCCGGTGACGGACGGGGCGATCGAGAGACTCCGACGACCTCGGATGTCAGTCAATTGTCTCGGATCAGTCCGTTCGGCTGGGGTTTGTGTCCTGTTTGCTGCGTGGCAGCCAGTGGCCCCTGGACCTTAGCAGAGGGCAGCTGTCCATGGAAGGGGCAATAAGAGTGTAAGAAGTAACCCTTTCAGCTCAGACTGCATCACTGACACAAAGGGGGTTAAATGATCACTCAGAAACCAGTTGCATGTTATTGAAAGAGTTAAACTACCACGCAGACCATTGTGGCATTTAAATCCGCTCTGGCCCTGAGAATAATGCTTGTTTAACCCTTACACTGCCGGGGGGGGGGCTATGAAATGAGGGCAGATGTCTGCCCCGCTGCTTCCTGCGCGTAGAATCCTCTGACCTCTGGACATCTTGTACTGCAGGACATCTGCCCCGGCATCTTCTGGCAGAGGTGAGTCCCCGGGGGCCGGTGGGGTCTGACCCTGTATAAAATCTCCCACAGTCTGTGTGTGTGTGGGGGGGGTCAGCCTAAGGGGCGATGGGACAAGAATCTACTTTACAGAAAGGGTAGTAGATACCAGGAATAGCCTTCCTGTGGAGGTAGCACAAACATAGTAAAATAATTCAAGAAAACTCCAAATGTGCGTGAAGCTCTCCTAAAGAATTACTCCGGGAAAAGTGTTTCTTAAACGGTTTTATTTCCATGTAAAAAGGGGTAACCCCATGAAAGTGCCGGCGGCGAGCAGGACGGATGCTTCCAGAAAGCAGTTCTTGGAGCGTTTAATAAAAAGCCGCCGGTAAGCGGATTCAGGCGTCTGAGACATTTGTTTCTAGAAAGGATTTTTGTTTGAAATCTAGATGTCTCGGTGGGTTCTGGATGCGTCCGGATCGCCCGTTGGCCGAGAGCTTCAAAGGAACAGAGGCTTTCTAATCAGATTTCTGTTACATCAAAGCCCAATTGAATGAAAATACAAACAGAATTAGTGAATTAACCGGCTCGGCGCGGCTACGGATTATATACTCCTGCCACCCGCGGGGTATCTGAGAGCTCACCTGCCCGTGTCCCCAAATCCCAGATACCCCTCCTCTCTCTCTCTCTCTCCCCCTGATCCCCCTCTCTTCTCCCCAATCCCCTTTCTCTTTTGCCTGCTAATGCCCCCTGTTTATTTTTATTCTGCGTGAACTGGGAAGAAATTGCTTTTAATTTTATCGCCTCCGCCGGGCGGAAGATTCATGTATTTTTCAGGGGGTGCTTTTGCGAACGGCCCGATTCCTCTGTTTGCCCGTTAGCTGCTGTACGTTCTGCGTACGCTGCTGTTCTCTGCTCGCCCCGGCCCCCGGGCCCCATGAGACAGAATTTCCATGATCAAATCCTTCTTTGTACAGAAGATGTTGCATAAGGCAGAAGACACTGAGAGTAAACAATGAATTGGAAGAACAATGGAGAGCGAACGGACTTTCTTCCGAGCAAAATCCTCAGCAGCCCACAGAAAGTTTACTCGTCTGTCCCAAATCCGTCTGTGGGAGAAAGTGAGGGCATGTGTGCGTGTCAGGGTGCGTGTCAGGGGGCATGTGAGGGCATGTGTGCGTGTCAGGGGGCATGTGAGGGCATGTGTGCGTGTTAGGCGCGTGTCAGGGGGCATGATAGGCAGTGTGTGACGGTTAGTGTGCGTAGGTCAGGGTGCGTGTAGGGGGCATAGTGAGGCATGTGTGCGATGTCATGGGATGCGATGCTGAGTCGGCTACTGGTGTCTGCGTGTATTGATGACGGCGTGTCAGGGTGCGTGTCCAGGGGGTCCATGATGAGGGGATGTGTGTGTGTAGGTGCGCATGTGCGTGCGATGTCGAGGGCATGTGTACGTGTAAGGCGACGGATGAAGTGAAGCGTGAGTAGAAAGGGGGCATCATTATTGTGTGTGTGAGTGGTAGTGTAAAGGCGCGTGTTGGACAGAAGGCTTAGATGTGAGGTTCATGTGCCTGTGAGGGCCGAGAAGTGAGTGAGGGTGAGTGCGAAGGGCACATATTTGTTTGTGAGTGTGCGTGCGAGGACACACATTTGTGTGCGAGGGTGCGTGTAAGGGCGCGCATGTGTGAGGTTGTGTGTGTGAGCGTTCATGAGCGTGTGAGAGAGTGCGTGTGAGGGCACATGTGAGGGTGCGTGTGAGGGTGTGGGGGCGCGTGTGATTCTAACACATCGGATCTCAGTTTGATAAGAGAAGAACTCGTTCATGGTGTTCCTGGGTGAGAAGGAGAGTGCGGTGTATAACTGGAGAGATACCGGGACACCGAATATCACCAATATCACATGTTACGGGAACCTGTCCCCACTCTGCCCTCCTTCACTTCCTTTTCCTTCCCTTTCAGCCTCTCTTTACAGCACTGCTGTAAAGTCCCCACCACAAGGGGCAGCACAGGAGGCAGCTCATTGCTGGGCAGTACAGAAGCTCTGCTCAAAAATATTGTCATCCATGGAGAGTGTGTGCGGTAACGGCCACGGCGGGGCAGTTAACGGCTACAAACAGATATTTCATGCGTTTCATGTGATTACTGCCCCCAGTTTGTTTAAACTCATGCTGCAGTACCCTCTTCTGTCTGCGCAGTGTGTGGGGGCGCTATGGAGCCTGGACAGCATTCTATATTCTTTATTATAATTTGGATTTGCGATACGTAACCGTTATATGCTGCTGTACGTTCTTTACCATGTGTTAGACTTTGTGATATATGTTGTATATATATGATATATGTTGTATATATATGTGATATATGTTGTATATATATGTGATATATGTTGTATATATATATGATATATGTTGTATATATATGA
>VKOC01006912.1:0-33665 GCA_009364415.1 Spea multiplicata
CAAGGGATGAAGTGTCAAAGGAATTTGTTGACCTTGATACAGCCTGGAAAATAATAATAATATTATTATTATTTTTTTGTGTATTTACTTTTTAACAAAATTGAAATACTGATATATATATACTATATAATGTGTCCCATATACTGTTTGTGACAGACATGGGATGTATACATGTATCTAGGTACTGTGCCTATTTTCTAGAATTCTCTTCCTTGTTCTGTCAGACTCTTACCTACCTCCTATAATTGTAAAAGCTCACTAAAACACACCTATTCCGAGAAGCATGCAACCTCCCCTCCTACTACCCACAACCTGCATCCTGAAGATACCTTTGTCATCCCAACCTCCAGATCTCTAGACAACTGACTTCTCCACATCACCATTGCTACAATCAAATCATCCTCACCCAAGCTTTCTCTCTTCCCTCTTAATCTCATAATAGATAGTAAGCTCACATAAGAAGGGCCCTCTTCTCCGTCTTATAAGCATTAATGTTGCTATAAAATTGCATATTATCAATTGTAACGTTGCCGGTGCTCTATAAATGTCATGTAATAATGGTAGGAGGATGTGTGCGGGTGCCATTTGCGAAGGACCAGAGATCTGTGCTTTGCTGACACAGAACTCTGTTGCATGCTCTCTTGTGCCCCTTACTGAGTTGTAGAATGATTCTACAAATACCATGAAAGCTATCCGTGCACTTAAGAAGAAACAGAAAAAAAATATGTTACAGTACTTGACGCAGTCACTATACTCCACTGTTACCTCATGTGTCTGCGCTAATGGGGATTTAAGACAGTGTACCTAGTGAGGACTTTTTATGTCTCCCTATAGACACTTTGTTATGAACTGAAACATACAATAAACTGAAAAATATATGAAATGTAATGCCATAATAAGTAAGAATTACAACACAACATAAACTCCAATCGCAATTACCAAAACCAAATGTGTTTCCCCGCCCCAGGAATCCACAACCTGGGCAGACATACCCAAAAGTCCCCTAGGGAAAAGGGTGGTGTCCAGAGTGATGGAAGAAGTGCTACCCCTTTGTGTGTTTAACTTGCTGCTGCTTACTATGTGTGATCTTTCAGGGTGCCGCTGGCTCTGGATCCATGGCCGTGAAGTTCTTCTTTGCTGGAAGGCAGCTTCTTGTCACTTTGCTTAGGCTGGGACTGGCCCCTGTCTGCTCAGCTAGTGGTGTATTCCTTTGGCACATATGATACTGGATTGCTGTCTCAAACAAGACAGTGTCTGCTCCTTCTGTTTTCTTTCCTTCTCTGGGAGTGCCACTCAGGCTCTTAAGCCAACCTTAAAGGTTGGTTTCAATAAAACAGAACCGCTGGGGCTCTCCCCACTCTCCACAGCTCTCACTCCCAGCTCCTTCCTTCTCCTCCAGTTCACATACAAAATAGTCTTATTGGATGGAAGGCTGGGTTATTCCTACCGTTTATTGTCTAAAGATTGGGAATAGTGCATCATGTACATGTGTCCCCGCCCACTATCCTTTTCAAGGGGTGTGGCTTTGGAGTGAAATGGTGCACAGGAGGTGGACAGGCAGTGTGCATAGAGTAACAAAAACATATTTAATACTAACCAAGCAGGCAAAAAATATTTGTGTCCAAGCGGTGGGACATAAGCAGAATAAAGTGACCCTGTCAGGGGGTAGTGCTAACTCTTGCTGTTTTGGTAGATTGTATTGTCTTGAGACTGCAAGTGAAATGGAAAAATAAAGCCACAGATATCCAGGTGCATGTAAAGATATCTGAAAGGCTTTGAGGACATGTAACAAAAAATGCACGCGAAACAAAGATGTGTGGGAAATGGGGCTCATCAGAGGGTTAAAAGGCAAAACAACCGCATTTGAAAAGGAAAAGCTCATATTCAATTTGATCCGTGACAGTTCCTTATGGACTGCTGAGGTAATGTCAGGCCTAGCTGTCTCCTCGATTACTTGCCTCTGGATTACTGGCATTTCTTTCATTCTGCTTCCACCGGGCTACTAATATCAATGATTTATTTCCGGCTGACTGACTCACTATCCATAGGATCAACGCTATAAAACCAGGATCCCCATCACAACCCATAGAATTGCTCTGTTCTTTTGCATCATCCTAGACATCTGGACTTTGCTTTTTCTTCTAATTTCACATTTCGATAACGTTAGTGCACTATGATATCAGAAAAGACTGAAATTTGCAATTAGCATATTTTTTGGTGTAGTAAACATTATAATTGTGTCAAAAATATTTAAAGGCAAAAATTACAAAAGAACCCCTAAGGTAGATACTGGGGAAACTCTACTTTTTATTATATAAAGCAATGCCAAATAGCATTGGGTTATGACATCATAGCCAATGGACCCAAGGTAATGATCAGACCAACAGGATAAGATGGATCTGGAAATTTTATTTGTATTCTGCCCTTTGTGGCTATATGTGGAATCAAAACTACAAAATGATGATGTTATTGGCCCATGTTCCTTAAAAGTGCATAGTGCCAAACAATTTCTAGATAGTTAAGTTTGTTGATATTTTGTGAATATTTTCTATTGAAAGAGGGGTTTTTACCAACTTTATAACAACACAAATGAACAAATGAATATCCAATTTTTTTATTGTAGAATAAGGATGTAAAAAAGATAGTGTACTCTGATTATCAATATATAATTTATGTAAATAACTGCCAATATGAAAAAAATAGTGATATATTTACTACTAATGCCCCCCTTCAGCATAACCCATTAACCACTAAAATTGCATGTGATTTCAGGTCTTATAGTGCTTGTTTAAAAGATTACTTATTATTTTTGGCAACAGTGTACATTACCACTAACTACATTTATTTGTATCCCTTTCCAACAGAATGTGATTAATCAATAACCACATATCCTGGGCATTTTTTAAAACTTTTAGCATTATCCTTTAGATGCTGGAAAAAATAAAGCTGATACGAATTTACAAAAAATTATATAAGTAAATATGTTCTGGTGTTATTCCCAATGCCTCCGTTTTGGAGATTTGTTCTTGAGCTCAGTTCAGCCCCTCTATTAATTTGCTTGAAATTTGTTTTCTCAAGTGTGTTACAAGCCGCACCTGCTGCACCCCGTGGTATTTGGGACATAACAAAAGAATGTGAAAAAGAATCTTTTTTTTAGATGATTTCACATAAATTATAGACTGGTGCATATGTTTTGAGGTAGAACAGGCACAGTGGCAGCTGTGATGGTGCCAAAGACATACTGTATTTGGGAAGTAATCATGAAATAGAGAGGTAGTGAAGTCAACCAGCAAACAGAATAGCAATAGTTTATATTTAGTTCAAGTGGATGTGTGCAGAGGAAGAAAAACAATATATAGAGGGATGGAGGGCAAATGAATAAAATAAACATTTAACTTACTGCAAAATGGCCAGTAGAGAATTAGAGTACATTTATATCAATACGAAAGTGAAATTAATTCTAGGTCCATAAAATGAATACTAAGTTGCAACTCAAGTGCCCTTCAATAAGTCAAGAATTCAGAAATATATAAGGCGCCTATGTGTAAGCTTCTAAAGCACAGAATGTCCATGGCAGTCTGTCCTAATTCAATGTTGTTTACATAAATAAGATAAGATACTCCTGCCCTTAAAGGAGGTGCTAGGGTATGATGTCATGTCCTAGCACTCCACATCTCTCAAGCCTACAGATACCCTTACTTAGAGCTGAGAGCAGATCAGTGCCAGATTGTTGGTTGCTGAAAAATTTCAACTTATAGCATGCTTAATGGAATTATTTATGGATCACTGGCCTTAAATTGTCAGGAACAAGTCTCAGTCGTGGAGAATTTTAATGTAAACTACTATCATGGGAAATGGCCTTGTCTGATGATTTACTCCAGCACAAAGTGTACAAAGAATACAATGGGAAAACAAAATGTTACTATATTTCACTTAAGAAGCCACCTACTTGAGAGTGGCAGGAATGAAATCTTAAAATTCAAAACGAAACCAATCTATACATTCAGTCAAAGCAGATATTGCATCACCCATTGGTTTGAAAAGTAGTATTAGTTTTCATAACCTCCCTTTTTCTAATAGTCCTGTAAGGCCCCCCCTCTGTTTGTAACATGAATATAGGTAATTTTCAGTAGCTGCTTTGATCATTCTTCCTTGTAGTGTACTTCCACAAAAACTGGCAAGCACTTCAATACACACAATTACAGAAAGAGGTACGACATTATATTAAGGAGAAAGTATCTCACCAACTACCAATTACTTAGCAAATGGTTATTAATTATATCATTAAACATCAGAAGAACTATTAATAAGCTATACACTTTATTACGCATTAGAATCTCACCTGAAATATTTGTATATGTATCCAGTTTCATTTAGGTTTAATGATAAAATTGCTTTTTGCAGATATAATAGCATAGACACAATGATGGCATCCCTCCCAACATTTAGGTTATTCAATGGTAAACTCCAAACGATGAAAAGAACAGAAGAATTGTAAATAATAAGAAGTCTGGTACAAGCGAGACATTCTGGCAGTCAACCTCAGCTTGGGAGAAGTGTGAACTTTCTGTGACACAACTAGAACTTAGTGCCATCAGTTCCTCTTGGTTTCTCATGCACCAACACAGAGATATAAAGTTACTGTGCCTGAGAGATCATTAACATATATTCTGACCTTGCCAAGCTAAAATTGGAGAGTTCCTTATGTGTATGGGAAATGATGTGTCAGTTAATCATTGGAGATATAGTATCTGGTGATATGTATATGATTACCCTCTGTATTAAACTGGGATAGACTATTATTTTTACAAAATAGGGCAAGATTTGGCAGTTAAAATCCATTATCCCAACTGTTTGTGTTCTAGTGCAGGGTGCAACGTTGAATGTAAATGCATGTTAAGGTGAGATAAATGAAATAATTACTTGAACTTTCTATATAGTTCTACAAAAACCTCTGTTGTATGAAACAGAAACGTTAACGATGTGTCTAAGTTGTGGTGCTTATCCCTAATTATATACTAATATATACACATCAACATACAGTATAATCAGAGTGGAACATGTTTAGCTTAATAGAGCATATGATCCAGGAACTCAGAAAGCAAAAAACACATATAGTGTAGTATATCCAGTCAAAATGTATATCCGCAATAGACCAATGTCTAGAGTGTTCACTAATATTGTCTAGAGCAGTATATTGCTCTCTATATACATGCTTCAAACATTGGTGGTAAAGCAGGGTCCTTGTCACATGGATGTAGCTTCTCCAAACAGCCAATGATCTCATTCAAAGAAGGAACACTCGGCCTCCAAGGTTCTCAGTATTATACAGTGGCGTCCTGTCTCTGTTGAAGAGCTCCAAAGACGGTCAACTGGACTGGAAAAAAGCTGCCTCCAAACTCCTCACACAATGCATTTCGCCCACTACTGACAGTAGTATAGGCCTTTACAAGGTGTGTTACTTGTCTGTGATCATCCGGAAGATAATATAGGCATGCGCATCTAGAAAACGTGAACGCTCTATTGGTCAATTGTGGATATGCATTCATTTTGATTGGATATATTACACTATTTATTTCTTTTTTCTTTTTGTTTTTTTATGTTACTGGATCATATACTGTATTAAGTATTTTTCACTCTGATTATACTATATATTGGTGTGAATATATTAGCGGACCTTTACCTCATTGTGTTGATTTAGATTGGCTAGTAGTGAGCGGGTTGTTTGTGCTGCATTTATAGCTAATTATTTACAGTTTGCCTTTTTCACTACTTTTAGGTTAGAGGTACTAAATCTACCCCAAAGTATCCATAAACCCTCAACCTTATAAAAATTGTGCATATTCAACCAAGATCTACACAACTTTATATACAGTGCATAAGGTGTTGTTGGGCCTTGGTGTCTTTGACTTCTTAACTGAAAGAAAGCCGGACTATAAAATAGGTTATCACAGGTCTCAGTTCTACATTATTTGCTTTTTAGTTTCTATGTTAATGTCTAGTGATGTATTTAAGAGGTTCACTGCCCCCCCAGATTGACTCAGGACAACATCCCCAGCTGCCCTTACATTCAGATTTAGTGAAGTGGCCTGTCCCATCTTCTTCATGGAGAACAAATTGCAGAAAGTATAAAGGAGAGCTTGAAAATGAATAAGGCACTTTTTGGCAAGAAAGGATATTCAGGGTTACATATAAAAAGTTAAAAGTTGTAGATGTTGGAATTATCTGTGGAGTCATGAAGGAATATTTTTCTACCTTCAGAAAATTTGGCATATGCTTCAAAAGGTTTTTTTTGCCTTCATATGGATCAATACAATTAAGAAATATCTTGAAAGGTTGAACTCAACAACTACGTATCTATGTATTAAAAATCAGTCCAGAAAGATAAGATTTATGGGTTGATTTTGCAAACAGTCAGCAAGTGAACTTCTAAAAAGCCAACTAATAGAAAAGCAGTCAGGAAAACAGTATATATCAGCACATGACAGGGGAATAATTGTTACAAGTGCAGATGCTATAAGTAATTATGATGGAAACATATAAAGCTGTTTAAAGTGTTCATTCAAGATAAAATAAAAATATTGTATAGATAGATAGATAGATGATAGATAGATAGATAGATAGATAGATAGATAGATAGATAGATAAAATACTGTTCCAAGTATAATATAGTTTCTTGATAGCTAGTGAATAACATAATACGCACTATTTTCATTTGTTCAACCCAATATGACTTCTCAGTGAAGCTAACATCCTACTATTTCCCAAATTCTGCTGCTTCATGTTTTACTTTATATTCATTTACCTGTGATATTTGGGCGTCCATGAATGTACCTGTATGATATGGCTTTGTATTATACAGCTGTTTATTAATGTGCAGTGCCTTGCAAAAGTATTCAGCCGTTCGCATTTTTCCTATTTTGTTGCATTACAACCTGGGGTGAAAAATTGCTTTTTTTGGGATTATACTATATGGCAATGTACGAAGGCACATGTATTATATTGCAGTTTGTTAATATACCTGTTTAATGTGGCTATGTATTATGTGTACCTGTATTATGTGGCTTTGTATTAATCTATCCACCCATATTGCATGGCTTTGTATTACCGTACCTGTATTATGTGATAGTGTATAATGTACCTCTTTTTTATGTGCAGTGTATAATATGCCATTTTTTGAATCTATCTGTATTACATGACTGTTGAGTTAAATACAATATTTACCACCCTGTTTACCATTGTAAAAGCATACTCGGTGAGCCAAGCCATGGCCAGACTAGTTTTGTGCCACTCCAATGCATTTTAGTGACATATACTGCTCACTATGCCTCTTTCACATTCAAGGTCTAGCCAAGAAGACACTGGAGTAAGATGGAGTGTTAGATCTACTTCACTGTAACCTGGAATTAGGGTTATCCATCCCGACCAGTGACACTAGTCGAATCTAAAGATCATCGCTTACCAACTATTTCGTTTATTTTGTTTACGGGCTGGTGATTAGTGCAAGTATTGCGTGTTACCAGGCAGTGTTTTTTCACATACTCTAAGTTTATTACCATTTATGACATCATTCTTTGCACAAACCCAGTGTAAGCTCATGTTAAAAACACATTATTATCTAGAAATGTACCTGGCTCTAGATTGTGTAAATAAATTCAATGTCAAACCTCCGTCCTTTTCTATGAATGAGTAAGAAATCTTCGTAAAAGCATTTTTTTCTCACAGACTAACGATTAAGTAACTCTAATTGTAAGAGATTGCAGATGTAACTATATGCAAATACCATGCACATCCTGCTTTCACAGCTCTTTTGCTCATTAGGATGTCAATGACACTTGCACTGAGTAAAAAGAAGGCATTTGTGTCTGGTTTGGCAGCCACTCTGTGATAATGTGTTCCACTAATAGTATTTTGTTTAAGGCAAATATACAATACCCGGCTTCATAACCCTCTAACTTGAAATGTATGAAAGAGATATGATATGAAAGCGGTAGGGTGCGTAATGTTACAAATATTTATTTGAAAGTTCCACAAATTTATATTAAAGAAAAAAGAAAACACATACAGTTTAAAAAACTATAATGTAACACTTTAAATTTCACTAAAGCAAACTTGCATCTGCACTTGCAAGAAAAAAAATAAAAGTCGGTACTAGTGCTTTCGGATTCATACAAATTTTAACGTTACCTAATTTTGTTAAAGCAGTCAATTGATACAAATGTTCAAAAACAAGCAGGGAGTCCCCAAAAAACAAAGCAAAAAGCTCAGAATTTTCATTTGTATGTAACCCCTTTTTGCCCTACTCCTGGCGACAAACGGTAGTTGGTCTTCTGACGCTGACAGGGATCCTGAGCCTGATACTACATACAGTTACTACATACAGTATGTTAGCGTTTGCATGTGTGTCTGCTTGGGTATGTTAGTGTGTGTGTGTGTATATTAGTGTCTGCCTGTGTATTGTAGTGTGTGTGTCTGTATATTAGTGTCTGTCTGGGTATTGTAGTGTGTGTGTATCTGTATATTAGTGTCTGCCTGGGTATGTATGTTAGTGTCTTCTCTTTCTCAACAAATCTATCCCAAAATAACATGCCTTGAGACGGTAAACCGCTGTCCCTGTCAAAGTCCCATGGACCCACCTGGACCCATGTAAGGGCTGGCTCTGGCCCCAAAGTGTCTTTAATCTCCTGGGGGGGTCATGCTCACTCCTGCCCAGGCCCTGCTGTTTTCTACCTTGCCCACTTTCCACCCCTTTTGCATTCTAGCTAGGGCTATACCCACCCTTTTCTGAGAGTCAAAGTTGATTAAATGTTACAAAGCATATATTTTACACACACTTGAAAAATTATTGAAACTTTTCAAAATATTTTTCTTTACTTTCATACATCAAATGTTACCTTAGGAAGAAGCTGAGGAGTCCCACCCCTTCCATGTTCTGGCGTTTAGTGCCAGTGATCAGTGCCAGGAAACAATTCCCATTGAAATCAAGACCACAAACGGGCCTGCACGGAAACTAGCTGGGAATGGGGAAAGAGGCAAATTCAAAATCCACACACACACACACACACACACACACACTGCACACACACACACACACACACACACACACTGTGTTTTCAAAGAACTACTGAGCTATATAAAGTGCATATGATGACTGGAGCATGTTTTTGAAATCTGCATTTTACTTTGTAAAAGTAAACCTGATGAACAGATGCTGGATACAAATTAACCCCTTTATTCCCCACCCCGAGAGTTAAAGTATTTACATAACTGATTAAGAAAACAACAACTGTGACTACCAGAACACGGTCTTGTAGCATAATTCCGCATGCAGAATAAAATAAAGGGCATATTTCTTCTCTTCTCTTCTCAAGATAAGCTACTTGAAACGTCGGTAAACGTCTCAATCATAAACTATATCAGTTATTAAAGTTAACACAAAATACAGTAAATTGCAGTAGGGGACAGGTTTTATGTCTTTTGACTACTCCCTTTTATGCAATATTTGCAGAGGCAAAACACTATTCACAATACTTTGTTTTATGAGCCTTTCTCATAAATACAGGGTGAAGTAAGGCTGTATGAATTGTTGGCTGGCAAATATTCCTTCTCTCAGAAGCTACAATGAAAAGTTAACAAACGGACTTCTTGGTGTAAATAAATGTAACACTTTGGTTAAATGTACAGAACTTGTAATAACACATGGAGTTAACGCTATATGATGCATCCCTTGAATATATGTTATCATCAGAAGTGGTTTAGAACACCTATAAAGTAAAAATGGTGGAAAATGTTACTTTCCACTCGTGGGAGAAGCTGAATTTTAATCAACAGAATCTACAGCCTCACACTGTATGCCACATGCATCAGGATGTTTACCTGATGTTTTAGAAAGTAAACAGTCAACAAACAGATATACAACGTTTTTACGCAGGTGTTTATACACAGCTGACTGCATTCCCAAAGAAGGTTTCACGAAGAAAGTAGAAAAGTTAGGTGTTCCCATACTCCCACCAGAAGAAGTTCACTTTCACTTGGCTCTGTCCGTAGGAGTTCATCATCAAATTCAGTGCAAACATTGCTATTTTTCTCTCGTATTTTTTTAAATAATTTTTGTTAACTATATCATTCCGTACAAACAAACAAACGTGGTTGTCTAATCAGAAAACTAAACAAGAAGAACAGTTTTTCTTCTCGTGCCGTTCAGTAATATACACAATATGTGACTACGACTGTTGCCAGGCAAGAGTCTCAGTGCTACATGTCACATCTGGGTTGACATCTTTGAAGAGGCACTTAATCTGTAGTGTTAAGGTATGATAAGCTTCTTTTCTTTTCCCATTCTGGAGTAAATACTGCTCCCGGAGAGTGATGCAGATCTGAAAGAATAACAAAGAAACTAATAAAACCATGAGAAAAAAAAAATGCACACCAGCTGTATGACAATAATACCGTCTTATACTTTTTAAACTTCCATGACAAACTTACTTGCATTACCATAATAATGTACGTTAATAGCCATACTTTTATACTCATGTGTATTTATATCATGAAAGTGGACCCTTTTTTTTACGTAACCACAAATGGCAGGTATTGAGACTTAGCCAAGCTAAACAACGTATGTATAAAAAGTACGATTCTTAAGCTAAACAGGTTTAAATGTGGAGCAATCACCACAGCAGCTAAAAAAATCTTCTTGCTGGTTGTTCCACTAATTTTTGTTAAATTCTATTTGTAAATATGGCCAAATGTATTTAAAAATAAATAAATTATTAGTGTGTGTGAGGATGCTTATGAAAAGATATAGCAGCATTAATAGTTTTTACAAAGAGTGTATTGCTTTTTAATTAAAATAAGATTGCTTCATCATTAGACATACATTTAATATCATTTAAACATACAATTAATTACTTGTCGTCAGGCAGGGATACACAGAAATTCCTGTCCTGTATACCGCCAAGTTCTATTGTTGTGCTGCCCTGGTTTATATTTTGGAGTTTAGTCAAAAGTCTACTGCAGGCTTGAGAACAAAAGGAATATGAAAACTTGGGATTGTATTCTCACAAATCGGTTAAACCTCCCAAGATGGACCTTAATAGTAAGGCAATATTGTATGCACCCTTACCTTGCTCAATGGAGATCCTGTTATAATGTGGACAGCTCAAGGAAGCTGAGAGATGTCTCTTTTTCTTTTTGAGAGCCCGAGGTTCATGCTCTTCGTCTTCTACTACCCTTTGTGTGAAAACTTGGTCATCGGTGCTCCAAAACTGTGTAGGGGTCACAGTGGAGCCGAGTCCCAGGCTTCTTCTTCTGGGGCTGCACTCCCTGAGGTGATATTCAGCCCTTTCCTTCCCACCCTGGCAAAAGCCTTGGGTGGGCTAGATCTTCTAGGGTCTCTCCAAGGGGAAGCCCACTGAACAACAAGCTGAGAGATGTTCTATGAATACTGAATGTGCCTTGTTATCAGACTCAAAGTTTTCAAGAGTTCCTATAAGTACCCCAGAGGTTTCACATCATCATCAATAATAATAATGTTAGGGACAGTCAATTTAAATGATTATTTAAGGTTCATTGCCACCCACCTTGTAGCCTTAAATTTATATATATATATCTATTTAAGTAATTTTAACAAATCAAACGTGCCATAGAATACCACTTTGTGTTAGCATGAAAAATGTACTGCACAGGTTCTGAAAGATGCAAATTCACAAAGATTGAATTATTGTGTGCTGTAACCTTAATGTCCCTGTGGCATTGAACAGAATAGACAACTTTTGTTATGAGTATATATTTTGGAGCAAGGAAGTGTATCTTCAAGTAGGGTTATTATGTGTCAATGGCTTTCATGACATCATTTTATCTTCCTAATAGTTTTTGAGGAACTAGTTGAATTGTCTCAGATCAAAGGTTGCTTTTTTATGTAATATCGTATTTATAAATGAAAGCTCAGTTGTTAACCATTGAAGTGTCAAAGTAGTGTCCAATGTCTTTCTTTTTTCCACAGGGAGATTTGTAAGCAAACAATTGTGAGCACACAATGTGTATCTTTGGTTATATGCTTCTTTGGGGTTTTATTTTGTTTATTAAACACCGACGTCAAGACATCGACAACTTCGTAAAGGAATAAATTACTTGCAAAAACAAACAAACAATGAGCTAGACACAAAATGTATGTTTGACTTGAAAGTCACAAGGACTGACACTTAACCAACATCTGAAATAATTGTAATTGTCAAACTTTTAAACACTTGTGTGATACCTAAAGGGGGACTGAATGCCATTACACCCTGTCTGGTCATGTAAGTGGTTTGGAGAGTGATTGAAAGCCACCTTAATGAAAATGATATTATATGATAATATATATTATCCCAATGTAGGTTGTGGAAAATAAATAATAAAGAATCATGTGTGATTTCAGTTAATTACCTCTAATCTTCTTGAAAAATGAAACTTTTAATACATTGTCAGCAATGTCTCCTTGAACCAATTGTACAAATGTAATTATGGCTTGTATCGATTTCGGAGAAATATTTTTTATTCTTATTAAATGTAGTAAAAATGATGATAGCGATCTTTTTCACAACAAAAAAAAACTAGGTATACAGGTGTAGATGGAAATCCATACACACAACTGTGCTTGTGTTTTAATCATTAATAGGGCATAGCCTGAAGTAACCAGGTGGCTTCTTAAACCAGTGACACTTATAAAATGCATTATACAGGGCAACAGGGATTTTAATGTAGCCCTGCAGAATTCATTTTCCATTTGTGTCCTGGTTAAATTAAAGGGGAAATTCTGGTCACCCTACCTTAGCTGTAATAATTGAGTTGGACTCCTTCAAGTTAGCACCCACAACATCTATATTGTTATGAAAGGATCAGTTTGTAACCTTTAGACTTCCATTCCCACATTGGGCTTCAAGGGTATAAAGCTTGTAATTAACAACTTCTTTATTGCGTCCGCAATTGTAATTGCCATGTATCGCCTAAAGGAACAGCAGCAAGAATAAAAAAAAATGTTTTACTCTCACCCCCCCCCCTCACACTCCCCAGATTTTACTACCTTTAAGTACTTATTACTGCGATTTTGCAGACATTTCATTTTTAACAAGAACCTTGTGCAGGGACCGTAATCACTAAGCAGTGACCTCTGTATGAAGTAATCAATACATATTCAGTAATATTTCCCATCCTTGGTGTTCCAAGCCAGACTCAAAAACACGAGCTGGGCAGAGATTAGATTATCAATTATCATGAAACTGTCTGTGACTTCAAAGGGATTCGGAGCAAGGAAACTCATAGTTTATCAGGGCTTTAAGCGTCCTGTAATTATCTTTCATGTCACCCAGATGTAGAGCAGCACTAGAGGGGGGAATAACTTGGGTTTACGTTGAGACACAGAGCCATTGGAAAAAAACATATAAAAGTGGCATTTTCTTTGGAACATGAATCATTGGTTTTGGGTCAGATATTGACAATAAGCAGGCTCTTGAATTTGTTAAACAAGGGAAACTGTGCAGCAAGAACATTTTATCGATAAGCAGACATTAGATCCTTTTTTTCCATTTATTGAAACACCAATTTTTTTCACTAGGTCAACAGATTGTTAATAGTCTGTCAAGGGATGATATATTGAGAAAAATCTCAAGAAGTCCTCAGTTATTCGGATTATGCTTGCAAGATCAAATGATAAAACAGTGCCCTTTCCAAATCAATCACAGAGGGTCTTATTAATCATAAGCCCTTATTTAAATATGTGGCACATTACAGAACACCGATTGAGAATTAACAAAACCACGTGGGATAAAATGGTTATTTGCCCCCACACTCTCAGACCTTAAGTATGATTTAAACTGGTAGCCTTAATCCTTATTGCATGTTCACAGCGGCTGCCTAATAAGAAACCTGTCTAAAGGGTTAAATGAAGTCAAGTGCATATTTCCCAGGCATAGTTTTAGCTCTCTGTGCGATCAATGAATATTAAGGTTTTGACCTGTAATATCTTGATCTAGACAATAGCTAATTATAAATGGAAAATTAACATCATGTGTTTCAATACAAAGGAATGAAAATGGCCCTTGGCTAACAATATAACTAAGCAAAGAGAGCATTATGATTAGCACATAGTCACACGTTTGGTTAATAAGCAACTTTCTATATCAGCATATGAAAAGCCAAAAAAAACTTTGCTTGGATTTTGAAAGTGATTTGCATTACCTCACATTCTATACTATATATAGGAGCTGCCAGCTAAGAGATCTCTACATTTATTAACATTAAACATTAAGGGTCTGATAATGTTATTTAAAATTGATCGGGAGTTTTTAAGATATTTTTTTAATAATGAATCTTATCTGTCACTTTCTCACATCAGGTTAACCAAGTGCACAGCACCCCAGCAGAAGCTTGGATATGGCAATCCTGGTCCACATGGGCTTTTCTTTGGGCCCCCATCCTTCCTGAAATTGCTTCCTAATTTTGTTGTGTTATATAATTAATTTAATAGTGTTTGTTTCCAATGTTCTGACTGAACAGTAAAATTTGTAGAAATCTGGACAATTTTGTTCTTTAGTAAAGAACAAAAGAGTATTGAATACAATGAAGATTATACAAAGTATTCTAATGGTTTTACAGCTTACATGAGTTTTCAAGATGGTGGCCACACAGATGCCAAGAATGTCAGAGATCTTTCAAGTTAAGTAGAAGGTGAAATAATGTCCTGGTTTTTAGTACAGTAAGAAACACATCACCATACAAGCCTCCCCTGAAGAACCATTTTGAAGAGTCTTCACCAAAAATCATATAACTTTTTCAAATGACAGATGGGAAAAATAAAATGTGGACAGCAACTATAGGCATATGCATGCTGTGGTGTCAGCATGTTATTCTGATGGTTCTGAAACAAAATGACTTTTTTAATTCTCATAAGAATTAATTATAAATCAGACTAATCCCACTCCCAAGTGCACTCCCAAACCAAAATGTGAGGCAAGTTTCATATGCAAGAAGGTACCGTTAACTCCAGGTATACATTTTGGCCTCTAGTCAGGTGCAGTTGGGTTTTGTAGGGTAAAGGACAAGCGATGCAGATATTATGATCAATGAACAGGGCAGGTTGATGTTCAGAGCAAAGTAGCCACATGATAACTTTCTATAATCAAGACAATGCACGCCAACTGGGCCGGACTGGGAGTGAAAATGCTCTAGCTCTTGTACCCACATGCACCCCTAATACATACCCGAGTCCCACTATTTGCCATACAAATAACTATAAAACATTCATTGTATCACATTATTCGTATTAAAATGCCAGAAAGCAAAAGTGTTAAAAAGCCCTAATAAATTAAATAGATTAGACATAATGGAATCAAAACATTTGCTACTGCAAACATTTTTAGATGAAAAAGTTCCATTTTATTCAGTGGAACAAAACAGTGATCACTGATCACATTATTCTTCACGATATTCTTGTAAGAAACTCGTATTTCTTTATTAATTCATGTAAACTATTTTTTCATATTCAAGAAGAGCTATGATTGAGAAAAATATTTTTTTTGTTTTTATTTCCTTTTATTTGGCAACCTGCGACCCCAGTTATGCACATCTGCCCCCAGGCTTGCCACATTGGGCGGAGCGGTGCGCCAGCCCCTTTAACTTCATTAGGCGGCAGCGGCCGAAGAGGGCAGCCCAGCTGCCGCTTTCAATCCCGCTCGCAGCCACTTAGCAGCTGTATTGAGTGTTGTTCTGCCGGCTGCCCGGCCCACGGACCAGCCGGCCCAACAGGAAATTTCCTGGTATCCCAGTGGGCCAGTCCTGCCCTGCACCCAAGGTTAAAGGAGGATGAACCCAACAGTTCAGTAATTCAATAAGAGCAATTCAGTAAGATACATCAATAATATCCAGGCCACAGGCAACCAGAAACGAATATACTAGCCCGGCAGAACTAATACAATTTCTGAACCATACTGAGGTTGGTTTGATAAGAACAAATATATAAAGTACGGAAGGCAAATGTGTGTAAAATGTTATTTTTTGAATATTGAATTACCTTAGCTAGTGGTAGACTGAAAGAAGCAAATCTTTTCTAGTAGGCACGATTTTCATTTCTTTTTTTGTTGAAAACCCCTCAAAAATATATATAGTTTTTAAATGGATCTACACGCACACGTTTTGTAATAGGTCTTTAACATCTGTAAATGCTAGCAGTAGCTGCATCAGTTTAAACTATGAAGTGAAATTAGTAATCAATATAGAAGGACAATATAGGATAGCAAAGACTAATGAGAATTACAGTACCAGGAAAACTGAGACAATTCCCAGCGCAGGTGGTGGTTTTAATTGTAACCACTTTAACCGAGTCAGTGCTACTGACACCTGCAGATCATGGAGGTTAGAAGCAGACACAGGACAGATGCCTCGAAGGTGGTGAGAAAAGAATGCATTATTCTCCCACAGCAGAGTTTTATATGAGTTCCACTTGCTTAGCTAAGGGTAAAGTTCCCAAAGAGTATTTCTCACCAAATCATAAACCTTTGACTGCCAGTTTATTGGATGCCACTTAACCATAGACCAGTCTCATTGAAATGTAGATCAAGCTGCTGAGCATCCTGTAGCCTGTAAAGAATTACTTTGATTAAAGAAGTAGTATAATGTTTACTGTAAGAGAAGCAGCACCAACCTATTCAAACATTGCATTGCATTTGTTATTTCCATCCCAACCCTAGAGAAAGGATCATCCTAGCCTATTTAAAATTAAAAAAAAAACCTTATGTAAAATTGGGTGAATTACATATGAAAGTTTTTTGTGGGTTATTTTGATCTATCTGAGTCAACTAATCTAGACAATTAATTGAAAAGATGAAAATCAAGAAATTGTTAATTTCAGATAAAGGCACTGTGACCATTTCCAGTTGATCTGCAATGTAAAAAAACAAAGGTCTGTCTGGAGTTAACGGAAAAAAACAAAATTTCTCATGAATTATACATAGTAATGAAAATGATACTTAATGGAAGACTGAAAAGAGGGTAGATGTTTCCATCACCTAGGGGTGAAAGATCTGCAAATTAACAACAGGACGGTTCACTGAAGCAGGTAATGGACCTGGTGTGTGAACACAAGAACTCTTTTGTGGGAAGTAGTGTGATTATTAGTACAGACCATGCTAATTATTTTGAGTATGAACATTGGAACAACTCTAAAACCCCTACGATTAAAATAAAACACAATTCAATGCTCCATGAGGCAACATGTTTTCCGTATAAAGTATAATCCACTATATAATGGTATCACGTTTATTTCATTGTTATTTGGTGGATAATTAAATAACATGTAGTTATGTGAAATAATGTTTTTTAAGCATTATACAGTAAATGTACTGTATAATACAGTAATGTATTTAATGTGTAAATGTACTGTATAATAATGACTTGGTAGTGAGGTTCATGATCCATATATATATATTCTTTTTCAAAATATATTTTTGATATACATTTTTTTTTTGTAGAAATATATAATAATACATGGGCACGCTAGGCTGGGTGGAAGACAGGATCTATGCAACGTTAGTTGACAGATATGTGTATGTAAATGTTAATGTATGTAAAGGTGTGTAAGTGTGGGGAAACTTGACTTTACTTTCCTTACCAAGGACACAAAGGCACCATCCTGATCATATATTTTATTTGTGTAAGAGGCATCCATCTTTTATTTGCACTGTCAATATTTAATGCTTGCAAATGAAATGGACAAAACATGAGAAACAGACCATTAATGGTGACCTGATTTACAATTAATGACAATATGTGTTTTTTAAACAAATTATAGTGAACATTTGTGAAATAGGCACAGTTATTCAGTTAAGGTGTCAGTTAAATGTGTGTACAGCAAAATAAAATATAACCATGTCCTTTGGTGAATGAAAACATCGTTTTGGTGAGACAGGGCAATTATTCCCTCATAAGTCTACATTCTTTCATGAAATCATAAATACCATTCTGAAGGTTAATATGGAGTGCCACATTGTGTGAGCTCTGCAGATCACAGGCTCTTCACAGGCCCAACTATGTAAGCCACCCAGCTTTTCTACTATGTTAGCAAGCAGGCGAACATACGAGGGGATAAGCAGACACAGTTAACCCATGAGCCAGCCCTACATGGACTTACTGATCGTTACATGTAAGGTTCTGGATCCTCATAGTTGCCAAGCAATGGCTTAGGAAGCAGCTGACTTTCTATTGTACTGAAAAAAGTACCGTTATGTACCTAGGTTTTTGGCCACATAATGAGAGAGCATGCAAAATAATTCTTAAAATAGTATGTGAATCCAACAAGAACTTCAGGAAGCAGGGCAGTCTCATAATTTCTAGCATTTCTCAGTTAAGTCACAACATTGGGGGGAACCAGGCGCTCAGCTCATCCTTCAATAATTATATTATCCAAGGCAATGGAGGAGATGTGGAAACAATCTAGAGAAACAAAAACTCAAAGTCAGACCTCTTAGGTGTGGTTATTATTATCTGGGTTTCTAGTCTCTCCAAATGTTGCTTACAGCATGCGTATCAGCCTAGAAAATACATTACATTCAACTGGCATAGTTCATCCTGAAATCTACCAGAAAATCTTGCAAAAGTGAATTAATTAAAAGGAACACATCCTATTACGGACTACACTTTAAGCGCAATTGTTTCTACTTTTCCAGTTTGTAGAAAAAAATTTTTTTTGACTATGCACTAAAGATAAAAGCAAAATAAACAGACAATTCTACTTTTGCTGCAGATGTAATGGCTAGATGCTTATCTGACTCACTTCATTTTTCTTTGAAATTAAATTGAATGCTCCGAAGCCTGTTAGATGTTGCTGTATATTAAACAAACACAAAATTCCTATATGATTTAAGAAAAGAGAAATTACATACCGTATTTCCCCATGTATAAGACGCACTTTTTTTGAAATATTTGGGGTGTAAAAAAAAGAGTGTGTCTTATACAGTGGTTGTAGATTTATTTTTTTCCGCTTACCTCTGTGTTGCTCAGCAGCGTCTCTTGTTCCGTCGAGGAGACACAGGAATCCAGTGGAGTCACGTGAATGTACATCACATGATTCCACCCCATTCCTGCTCTTGCTCCCCTGGCCGGGACAAGAGAAGATCACTCAGAGTTCGAGCAACGCAGAGGGAAACAAAGTCTGAGAGCGGCACCGGAAGATCTGCAGTTCAGGTAAGGGTGGGGGAGGGTGTATGAGTCTGCGTGAATGGGGAATGAATGAATATGTGTGTGTGATAGCATGGATGTGTAAGTAGGGGAGGAGGGCACAGGGAGGTTGAAAGTGATGTGCATGTGTTGGCTGCTTGTGCATGATAGGAGTGATTGCTATATTAAATATACATGATTGCTAACAGCAGTAACACTCCTATCATGCCCAGGCATACCCAGATTCCAGCACAGCTTTCGGGCCCCAAAATTAAGGTGCGTCTTATACATGGGGAAATACAGTACTTCTGCTAAGTGAAGACACTGTACATTTTAGTCCTTGGCAGAGTTTACTTTTGAAAAGCCTAGCTTTGGTTATATTATTTGTAAAGTGTTTCCTTGTTGTCACTAAACAAATGCTGCTGTTTTGTGTTGAATTTAGCTTTCATCATGCATTATGCTTATGTTTTGTTTGTTTTTTAACTGGCTGGTACACCTGATTTATTTTCACAAAGGCAGAATAGCACCTACAATAGAACCGCCACCTACAAAAGTAAGAAAAACAGGACAAATTATTACTATACTCTGGTTTGACTCAAAGTCTCTGGATGAAGCACTGCTTTCCTAGGTCTCTGAATCACCGTTTTCCTTCTCTGGGACAGAGACCTATCCCTCCCATAACAAACCACATCTCTTCCCAAAGCCACTCCTTTGGAAGAGGGAGAGCTCCGGGTAGCATGCCCTATGAAGTTCCTAGGTATGCCTATTATTTGTGCAAGGTGAAGAAACCTGCATCTGAATTTGCACAGTACCACAATTTGCTATTTCCAGGTAAGGAACTTAATAATTCTAACATCACAAGTAAAATCACTATTCTCCTAAATGATTATAACCTTTTTACTAGTATAAAAGGATAATACAATTTTGCAGGTGGATTTAAGTTCCAGATTAAATGTGACCATAATCAAACATAAATAAAGCACAGACTATGAAACTGCTCTTAGATAAGACGAAAATTAGATGAGATTGTATGTATCACCTACAGTGCTGTTGATTTGTATATTTCACTGAATCTATAGTGCCTACAACCACAACATTGTGCATGTTGGAGAACGTTTATAACAAGGATACTCTGCCAGTAGATGCATTAAAATACTTAAAAGAACTCTGGCGTCCGACAGCAATAATTGCTGAAGAATTGGCACCTTAAAATACTCCTTTTGCCAGCATAAAAGGTATTATAGAAAAGTATAAAAATATTAAATCTAAACCAATGTTCTGTTTATTTTCCAAACGTATCAATCACGAAAATGATTTAAAAACAAACAAAACAAACCCACTACTGGGTGGGCGGACTGACCCAGGCACTTGACCCAGGCACTTGAGCACTGACCGAGGGCCCGCAAGGGTCAGGCAGCCTGTTGGGGAGATCTCTCGGATCAGGGGAGTGAAAATTCTGTATCCTGGTCCCTTGCGATGAGGGCCAGCTACTGATGCTGAGTGCTGCTCAGTACGAAAGCCGGGCCCATCGACTAGAATGCAGAAGGTGAGGCAGAAGAAGAAGAGGACGAGAGCAGAAGGAGGAAGAAGAGGAGCTGCAGGACAGGATGCAGTTAAGGAATGAAGACATTGTGAGAGAATGAGTAAGGATGTGAGTGAGGGTGTGATGGGAGTTATTTTGTAACTACATAAGTGACTGACTCAGTAGAAAGTGATGCGAGTTAAGGTATACCACAATCAGGAAAACCTTTTTTTTAAAAAAAGTTTGATAATATTGGAGAAATTCAGTCCTGCTCCACAGGGATGCATGTGCCTATCATCTGCTAGTGTCTGCTTGACCAGGCCCAGTGATCTACTACTACTGCTTTAACCGTCCTAACTCTTTGGGAACATTTTTTTAATTTCTATAATGAAAGATGAGTCCAGAAGGTGTTAGGGACCTTCCATCTTTGGGAATGCCCCACCCGAATGTCATTCCAAATTTAAAAAGGCCACCAAATTTCTTCCACGCCAAACGGCCAGAAAACTAAATTTGTTGCCCACAATCAATGCAGGAAAACCAAAACCAAAATTGTGATTTTGCTCGCCATATCCTTTGTTAGGAACACTCCACTGGGTTACATTGTATTTCTTTAACATTAACCGCAGAATCACTCTCTATAAATTTCTTTATCAGTATTTCCCATAGTGTTTACTATGCAAGAAGAGATCAGCCAGAGAATGTATTAGAAAAATGTCCTCTGAGCAAACATAGACTGGGTCACAGTATAAAGCAAAATAACTATTATGTCTAAAATGTCTATTATGACATCACTCTGTTCCATGTATTCCACACTAGAGTAAAGTGAAAAAATATAATAGGAATACCAAGTGTCTTAAAATTCTGGAAATAATTTAAATTGGTTGTAATATTAGCTGCAGAAGAACAGTGTGCTGTTTAACAAAATAGTTCTAAACATGTAAAATCGTGAAATACCAGGTGTCTCTTTGCTGTGTAAATAATGTTATTGGCCATCAGGGCAGCTGTTGGGGGTATATGTTAAATAATAAGCCATATTATGGATATATTGCAAGAACATCTGACTGTCTCTCCACAGGATAAGCAGATCTTGACATCACTTCCTTTGACAGTAAACATGCTATTTCCCCTTAAAATTCAGGTCTGGTTTATTTTACAGCAGTTAAAAAAGATATCTTTGGGAACAGTTACAAAGAATTTCTTGTTACATTTCCATGGGATATACATAGGCTAAGATTATTTTCTACTTTAAAGGAAGTGATGTCATATGAGATATTATTATAGAAGATAAGCTACAGTTTGTATTTATGCACAGCAAGAAAATGGGCTCCAGTATTATTATGTTTTCTGAATTTCTTCCGTTGATTGATATCAGAACAGTATTCTTTACAGAAGCAGTCCTGGCATGAGAGAGCTGTTCTGTGCCCATAAAGAGACTCTTTTGTATGTCTAGTTGCCAATATTAATGTCACTGTTGGATAAAGCTGTGGTTTAATACTCAAGTGATTAAAGGTTTTTTTCTCCTGTTTCTTTTTTTTTCTTCTTTGCACATGTTGAAGAGGGTTTCACGATATTATGTACTACACAGCCTATAAAAAATGTCTATGTGCCTATACGTTCAATGTATTAGAAAAATGTACATATGTTTCTTTTGGAGCTATATTTTTTCTGTAGTGATGTAAGATACCCATGCTCAATCCTATTAAAAGAAAGTAAATTTTAGAGAGATAAAGGGAAAAAAAACAGGAATGTAAAAAGCATGAATGTTACATCAGAATCTAAGACCTCTGTAAACGATCTGAATCTACTGATGCTAACCGCATACCTAGTAACTTCATGGAAGGGCAGGGTTAACATACACAAAAGAGCAGCTAGCTGTGTTAGGGGTATGGTTATACATGCAAGGGTTTGGGCTCACCACAACAAAGGTGGTGATAGCTTCGTAGACAATTGCATGGGTTGGTAGTGGGAGGGATATTGGGTGGAAAGTGGACAAGGCTAAACCGCACTCCTCTTCCTTACAGAAAGAGGAGACTGGCCAGAGTTCTAGGATCTTCGTGCTCTTCCCAGAGACTCCGGGAAATATCCAGTGAGTTTCTATGTATGTCAAGAGTTGAGACATCTTTGGGCACTGGATATGAAATGATCGAAATGCTGTTAGATTTTAGAAATTGTTTTCAATGGTGTAATGGTGAAATGGTGTAAGTAATCATATGGGTTAAACTAAAAGTATGCACATAACCAGCCAAAATTATTGTGTAGGGTGATTTATGGTTCTTTGATATCAAACATTGAAATTATCATTAATTGACTATACAGTTTATGTCCTGTACCTTTTAATACTAATGGTCCAGGTTCTTTTTTAGCTTTACACATATGGCTAAAAGAGACAGGTTGAGAACAGGTTGCTCCAGATCAGCAAACTGCTAAAACTTTGGCTTTTATAGAGGTGATCACACTTGATGATCATCAATTAATCAATGGCATTTGATTAGCAGCACCTGTCTGCTACTTAGCATCTTAATTCCTATGGAAGCAATAAAGGTGTACTTAGTTTTCACACATAGTTTCTCCATTTTGGCTTTGTTTTTTTGTTGAATAAATCATGACACATTGTAATATGTAATGTGTTGTTTTTGGCCCTGCTAAGGAACAGATGATTGCTATTATGTCCTGATGTGTAAAACCATAGAATTCAAAGAGAGTGTACTTTCTTTCTCTCACATGACTGTATATATTTAAATTTACCGATTTCAGTCCAAAAGTATACAGTTAGCTCTTTGAATTATGGCCCTGTGACCCTCCCACTGTCAAGTAGCTTAAAATAGTGAATGACAATGGTGATGAAGAATAGATTCTCATAATGTTTTTATAAGATATCTTGCTGGGAAATAACACAGCTGAGTTGAATGCATTGTGTTACAGTGATACAATTCATGCACCAAGGTCACAGTAGGTCAGAAAAGACAACTATGTTTTCCCTTTATGAAGCAATAAATTAAACCACCAGGTTTGTTAAAAGTGATAAGCATTCCAATCCCACTCAAACCTTTCATTTTAATCAGATGCCCATTTAAAACATTATTAAAGTACCGCTTTTTTAATAAAGTACATTAAAATGCAATGTTTTAGCAGTGATTTGTAGATCTATCAAAAAAAAGCAAAGAATAGCTATCCTTTTATATTATTCTCAGAAATGCTAGAGCCAATAAAGAACTGGAAATTAGATTTACTGATGATTGCGATTGAACTGAAATGAAAGGAAGGCAGAGTAATTCACAGTAATTACATTAATGAATATTACAATATAAAACAATACAAATGTATAAAAAAAGCATCAGGTTTGATGGCCTTTCACACTTTTATAACCCAGAAACTTCAATGTAATCTCCTTTATTCACCCCGAAGGCTCCTACAAGCTGCTAAATGCCTGTCCATGACAATTTTGTCCAAACAATAATAATACATGATAGATCAATGACAATGAAGTTTTGCTGTGATAATCTGATATAGATTTGCTAACTTTTGTATGAAATTCAATTTTGTTTGATCGCATCTTCATATGTTTTATTTCAGCCAGTGCTATTGATTCAGCTGCTCAAGCTCCATATGTCAAAAGAATTCCCTATAAAGTTGAATTAAAACTCTAACCCATTAATTTAATTTGTAATAAGACTATCTTTACAACAGTCCTGGATGACAGTCTACCAATAGAATGATGTATGCATCAGCTACATGCTGTTTGATGAGGAACATGTGTAAATGAGTAAAACTGTGCAGAGACTCAGAAAAGCATACATTACAAATGACATGGTGACTTGTTTTTGTCATAGGCTCCATAGTACATATGCAACTCTGCCCCCTAGGTTTACTTCACAGCTACATATGGCAACCCTTGACCGGGTATCCTGGGCTAGGCCATAATATGCACATGTGTGTGATGTGTAGATCTCAAATGTTATTTAATGGGGATACCTCAAGAAAATAAAGAATTATTTGTATTATTTTTTAAATGACAGTATATATATATATATGTTTGTTTTTTTAAAATATAATATTGTATATACATATTTAAATTATAAAATGACAGATCTACAGATCTGCATATTGATTGTGAGCAGATGTGCCATTATTGTGAATATTGACAATGTCCGACATTAGAATACATCAATAATCAGCCTGGAAACACATGGGAATAATTAGCTAGCAAATATCCAATATATGTTTATATATATATATATATATATATATGAATATATATATATATATGTGTACACAGACATCAAAGAGATTATACTTCTGATTTCAAAAAAATATTCCATATACCCACCAAGATGGTACATTTTTTATATTAAGAAAGTTATCAAAACAGGTTCTCCTATCTTGCGATTTACTTTCATTCTAATTTCTATATTTATTGCTGTTTTTCTGTGTTGACATGCGAGGAAACAAATGTACTTTTCCTTGCTATGGAAAGTTTTTTTTCTCCATCTTATAAAGAACTGCCATTTTCCACAAGAGCTGATGCTTATATTTTATTTTCTTGCATCTTGTTCTACCTCCTAGCAGACTGACAGAAATGTTGCAGATGCTTCAGGGAAAGCAGCAACCAAGTTAATTCTGTCACTGCCATTTATAGCCAGTTGTAGCAATGTACACTAAATGCCTATATCATATGTCCTTTTTCCTTGTTTTCCCTTTTTTGGCTTTTTATACATTCTCCCTTTCTTTGTGGACTTTTTTTTATCCTCCCCTTTTTTTGGTTTTCTGTGTTTCAAACCCCCACCCTTCTGCCACCTTGCCTTCCTATTGTTATTCACCCTGTTTATTGCTTCAAACAACCCTGACATACTGGACATCATCTGAAACTACAAACGACAGGATGCAATAAGCTTGTGAATAGCAGTAATCTGAGGAAAGTTCTTCATTCACTCTTGCTCCTAACTCTCTGTCTTCTTATCCTACATAGAAAATAAAAAAATCAATACGACCTCACAAGCTTGATAAAGGCGCTGGACCAGTACAGCAGGCATGCTGGATATGGTAAATTAGAGTGATCAAAATTTTCCAGTCAATTCTGGGTATAGGCTGTATAAACTAACAATCCTGTCTGCACACTGCCTGTCATCCCGTTAGCTTTCAGTCCTTATCTGAGAAGCAATATATGTGATTTCTAGTTTGCGTCTTAGGCATATAGGCATGTATTTGGACCAAATGTGTGATTACAGTGTATGTTTGTTTGTGATATAAACAATGCAGTGGCAAAAACAATTCAGTTTTCTAAATGCAACTGCAATGTAACAATCTTATTTAATCCTGTGTTCTGAGTTATTTATGTTTTGTATACCTGTTGTTTTGTATTTTTTCTTAAGGAAACAAGGAAGAATGTTATAGCTGGTGGTATTAACTAGTGGTGTGGTTGTCTCAGCAAAGGTGTCTTCTCCTCGATAAAATTGTCAAAGGGGTCATGTAATACACAGACTGATTTCCTTAAACAAACGGTAGCACGTCACCAGGTTTTGAGTATTGTGTAGACATAGGTTCCCTGCTTGTACAATAATGGCCAGCATTAAAGGTCTTATACATGCCCTGGAGCTCAGGTCAAGTCATAGCTGGTTGCAAGGAAAGTCACAGATAGACTTCAACTGTAACCCTTGCCAGGATGTCTCTACAAGGGATCAGGTTCAGCTGGGCATGACCCTGCTGGAAATCAAACCTGAAATCGCACCCCAGCTCCCTTCCTCTTTCCCCTGGTGACTATATCTCAGGGACAAATATTTGACTTAGTGGAAAGCTGGTGGAACGTGTCAGACAGTGGGGAGATTATATACCTTCTCCCCACAGGAAAAGGCATTGACCCAATGGCACAGTAAACAGTCAGTAGAATTCTTGGTTGTTGGTTTCCACAACTGTGCAACAACGACAATGATGACAATAATAATATTATTATATGAGCTAATCATTGTAAAAGGAATTTCAACATTGCTATATAGATCCTTATATTATATTTGATATTCAAACATACATCCAATAGCGATGTAATAAAAATATGGGTAGAAGAATAAACCTCAATCGAACCATTAATTGGTTAATCCATTGTTAAAGAAAATGTATGCTATAATGCATTAAAAGTATCCTTATAACAAGGGTTATGGCATAACCTTCTAGCTGCTCTAGGGGCAGGGAACATGACTAGGAAACATACATGTACCGGCGAGCGTATTGTCCATGAACACTTACAATCAAGTGTGCATAACAATCCTCCCTGAGACGTATGTGCTTAACCACATTGTCTCTCCTGTGATCATCGAGGTATATCACCAACATAACCTTTAATGAATAGATGCTTATTCGTATCCTATTTTTATTATGTTTATCATTTAGCTGTCGGTAATAACCAGCTCCCAGACTTCTCAACTGCTTCTTAGGCTGTCTCCTGTTTGTCTGTCTCTGGTATAAGAACTCTCAGATATCTTCCTTGAAATTTAAGACAACATCTATATATATATCACATGTGTGATCCAAAAAACAATTGCAAAGATGTCCTTTGGGATTAAACATTTATCTAACCACAATGGTCTTTATTACTATCATAATAATAAATTATATTTTATATAGCAAATTCCTTAAAATTGCACAATAAGGTTATATAAGACATATAAGCAGAAGGTATGGAGAGCCTTTCCTATTAGACCTGTCTAAATCAATATTCTCCTCGAAACGACACGCATCTGTTTCGCCATGAAAAAAAAATTGTAGGAGAAGCCTCCCCTACTGATCGTCACCCATCACAGTGTCCCCACAGTCTAGTTGTAGCTGCCATGAGCCAAAGAAAACCATCCTTTTCTCTCACCTTCAGGTAGCATGCTGGCTTTATACATGTTCACAACACTAGGAGCCTTTGGGAAACATCACTCCAAACCCCCACATTCATATTGCAAGAAAAAACATTGTATCAGTATATAATTTTATATATCTTATATAATTTACATACATTCTATTGCATTTAATTCAATTAAGCACAAATGTTGGGACATGTGTGTACCCCCCAAACATCTAAGACTTCTGGCCAAACCCCAACTGCCACACAGGTTCCATCACTAAAGATGTCTAGAGAGTGCATTTCCACTCATTCAGCTCCATGGTAAGCAACGCAGCCATGTTAGAATTAGATAAGATAGATTAACATAGTTAACATAGTGCCCACTAAAATCTAAATTTAAATGCTATTTAGGCTGTGCGTCCCATCTTTTTTTGTTTATCTCTTTAGGAGTTGCTGTGTAGGGATGTGTAGAGTTAATGTATTAGAATCAAATGCTGCACAGTAATGGGTACAGAGGCAGATAGCCATCAAAATCCCAAAGCATTTGTTTAGGGCTTAGTATCCACAATAATTGGATTAAAGCTTACGGAGGTCCTGTCAGTCCCACGAGAGGCAAATGCATGTTGTTCACTGAGTGAAGACAAAAGGACATACCTTTCTTATAGTAGCGTACCTACTCTGTCTCTGAATAAAGATAGAAAAGAAGCTAGAAGGATTGAGGGGAGCTATGTAGTTTAGTCCAGAAATTTTCCACGTATTAGTATTTTCCAGTGAATAGTGTTTTTATAATCTGTCAGTACAGAGATGTTACTTTTTATCCTTGTTGACTTCGTAGCATTTCAATTAAGGTGGTAAACATATATATAATTGCAGACAATGCATTAAAAATATTTGGGATGTATGGAGAAAAAGGTGATTAGAATAATACTCATAAGGAAACTGTGATCCTGTGACCAAACATGCCAGTAAAGAACATAATAAAATAACGACAGAAATTCTACTCAATTATTTTGACTGTTTGCTTTAAGTACAATATTTAAATGTAGAAATACAACATAGGGGGTTACATGTATGAATTACAACCTAAGGATGGGAAGTGATGGAGATAGCTACCTACACAACAGCAAAGAGGTAGGTTTGTAAAAGGGGTAGGTAGTAAATATGCATCATAAGCCCTAATTAGTGAGCTAAATAGAAAACGAGAACAATTTAGGTTCATCTAATAGGTGGTGCCCAATTTTAAACCTTAAATCACTCTGATCTGGAATTTTAACACAAATACTCCCCTACCCACGATCCTGTCCAGATGGCACAGGTCTCCAGCCTTTTCACTCATGACCTGAAACTCTCTTGGATCTTGGAACGCTGCAGCGATGACTTTGGATGCAACCATTGGAGTACCCCCTTAATCTTTTAAACAATGAAAAAACACAATATTTCCTTTCAAAAGCAACATAGAGAAGATCAAATACATTTTGAAAATATGTACTAATGCAAGATGGAATATAGAAGGAATGGCATCGATATCTATTTTTAACTGACTTATGCTTCTGTATGGCAAATAATCGTTTGGCATTCCAAGCATTAAGACTTTTAAGAAAATTAAGAAAAATTGTTTTCCATGATGCGCCACACTGCATAATGGGTTAATTTTTATTTGAAAAACACATTTTGAGAACACAGAGATTTCAAACACATTTTATTAAGAATGTAAAAAGATTTGCAGTAGTTGCTGATCAGACAGCCTTGTCTGAAACACACTATTTGGCTCAATTTGTTTGTGCTCTTCTCAGATATTTTCAAGGGTTTTTAATCACGACGCTAGCAGATTGATCAATGACAGATATAAGGAACAACTTTTGCATGCCAAAGGTGCAGGATATTTTTATCTGAGATAATATTTCTCTCTTAAAAGGCCTCTGCTCTCCTATGTATTAATTAAAATCTAAATACTAAATATTGATTGATGCGTTATCAGGCAGAGCAGTTGGGCCCTGCCACATTGATTTTTTGCTGTGATTTATTATCATATTTAAGAAAAATCATTTTGTGTGATTATACGAGGAAATAGACTTTAGTGAGGGTGTAATTCTTTTGTATCACTTTTGTTGTGTGGAGGACGGGCCAATTCCTCAATTGTGGCTAAGATTGCTGATATCTTTCATAGCTTCTTCTCTTTGGACTCCGACAGCTAATGCGTTAAGTCTGCTTGGTCTTGTCATTAGGAATAATGGGCATTAGGATTAGCTCTTTAATCACAACTAAGATTAACAGATGGTATGAACCTATAATCTTCAAATTATCAAATTATCAACAGGCATTGCTCTGTAACAGGTATATATATATATATATTAATGGTATACAATTTGCTGGTTTCTAAAACTAAACATTTATCCATTTCCACATTAAAGAAATAAAATGTATGCTTGTTGACTCCATAATCTTGTACGTACCTCTCAAAATAACGTAGTAAATAAATATAATTGCAGACAATGCATCAATTATATTTGAGATGTATGGAGAAAAGTGAGAATAGCAGAGTAGTTAATTTGTGTAATAGTTACTTATAAGGAAACTGTGATCCTGTGACCAAACATGGTGGTAAAGAACATAATAAAAGGACTACAGAAATTCTACTCATGGATTTTTTCACGGCTGTTTGCTTAATGTACAATATTTAAATGCATCTAACGTATATATATATATATATATATATATATATATATACTAGCAATAACCAAAAGGTTCCTCCAGATGGATATCCTACACTGTATCCTGAACCTATTAACTAAGTTTGAAGATCAACTCCCAGGAACTGTAGAATAAGGTGCCTGGAGAGAGTATTACTTTTAAATTCTGCCATCCATTTATCAAAAGTGAATGTTTTCAGCACAAATGATTAAAATAACACCAGTACAGATTGTTAGCATGGTCATATAAGGTCAGATCTGGTTCTTTTTAGTGACAAGTTTACAGGATTAATTTAAAACCTCACATGCATCACTGTCTCTCCACAAATCTGTCTGACCTCAGCATGCATGGGACATCACAAAGATCTTGCAACATACAGCAAATCTGGAACACGGCAGTGTTCTTGTATCTATTTATCATTTTATTATTAAAAAAATAATAATATAGAAATATTTTTCTGATTTTTTAAACCAGAAACAAATATGGCAAGAATACCTTTCAATGACTAGGAGGAAAAAATACATTTTGGAAAAATGAGCCCCCAACACAATAGCATAAAAGTTATAACAAATAACAATATATTATACAGTTTGTTTGTCTTTCATTTTGAAAATTCTCTTGACTGTGTACTGCTACAATATTTCAGGTTATGTCTGATTTTGGTCTTGCGTGAATGTTTACAGACCTTCTTGGCGTTTCAGATTTTGTGCATTTTTTTTATTTGGTTATTCATGATTATTGATATCACTTTTAAATTGTTATGAGGACCTCCCAAGCTTGCAAGGCTCTTGATACTTCATCTGCTGCTTACTTGTGCATGACTTAAATGTATATTATACACCAAAAAAATAAGTGTGTAAGTACTAGCATTTATAAATTCATGCTAGACCATTCATTTTGGTGGGAAGAAAACTACCTTCGATATATTTGCTTGATAAGTGTCATAGTCATCAATATTAATGTACATCAGCAATGTAATTTGCTGTAATGTCAGATGTGCAAGGCATTGTGCAATAAGTTAAAAAAAATAGCAGAGCTTGAGACACAAACTGGTCACATAGAAAACAAAATGGGTAGCTTTTGGACTCCCATAACGCGCTCATCAACAGTCATTTGGCTTTTGATGAGACCCGAGGAGGCCCCAAAGACCACTCCAGGCAAGGTATTTTGGAGTCTGTCAAAAGGGCTGACTTGGAAGAGCACCTATCAAATCTGTTCATTGTGCTCGCTACACAGGACAAGGAGAGCAATGTACTTATTGTGCCCCCAAGGCCACGAATGCATGACGTGACATGGTGGTCAGGATCCACTTTTACAAATATAAGGAGAAAATTTTAGAGATGTCCAGAGATGATCTAAAGGATCGACCACAAAATTACCCGGGGGTATCCAGATTTTTTCTGATTTATCTAACTTTACCCTGCAGCATCGGAGGACGTTTACCAAATCCAGTATCGCTGGGGATTCCCAGTTAAGCTCATCATTATGAGGAATGGTCGACAAAGCATCATGAACACCCCTGCAGAAGGTGTAAAACTGAAAATCTGGGACATCCAGGTCCCAACTTCCATAAATGGGCAAAGATTTTCACAGAAACACATTAAAATCTTGTAAAAAGCCTTCACCAGAAGAGTGGAAGCTGTTATAGCTGCAAGGGGAGGACAAACTACATATTAATATCTATGCATTTAGAATGCAATGTCATAAAAGTCCCTGTTGGTGTAATGGTCAGGTGTCCCAATTCTTGGAAACTAGTGTAACCCAAGGCCTCCTTATGAACGTAATGAGACAAAATGCTTCAATAAAAAACTATATTATGGAAAAAAAAATATGTAAGGATATATTCTGATTGCATTCATACTTTTGACAGTTGCAATGGGAAAAAACAACTGATGAGGAGTGACTTTCTATATTTTTTAAATTACATTTATGCCTTCTTTATATTTGTTATATTGGTACCTTAATCAATACTAATACATTCATTTGTTTTATTAATTAAAAGCCTTCAGATTGAACTGTAATTCTTAGAACCCTTGCACTAGTACAGATACACTTGCGCTATTAATCTGACTCAGAGCTGTACCTAGGGATCTTGGTAGTACCCCACTTTGGGAAGCTGAGGGACACACAAGGAGCCACATGGGCATTGGTACCCAGCAGTTCAACCACAATCATCCTCTCGCGGTAGCTGGGGCAGCTCCAACTCTTCTCCAACAGAAGGTATAAGTCCGTTCTGACTTTTTGAATATATTTTTAAACATGTTGCAATAAATGGCAAATCAAAGAGCCAGACTAAACAAAAGCAAAAACCCAATACATTCCAGACTCACACATATATTATTGGGTATATCTTTATGTATTTGCACTGGATTACGATGCATGAGATGCTACCAAAAACAATTGAAAATTGCTCTATGCATCAGCTGCTTTAAAATACTCCTATAGATTTTTTTTCTCTTTAATTCCCTTATCGTTTTTATTTATTTGGTTAATGGTATTGAGCAGATTGTGTCTTAAGACCTCATTTAGCAAGGGTTTATGCAGCCTATGAGAGATTTAACCCATTGTGGTTAAAAAAAAAATCATTTTTGTTTTGCCTTTGATTCTCAAACTAGTGAATAAATGTAATTGAAACATGTATTTAAACAGTTTCATTTTGTATACAAATATTGTTTCTGTATAAATTATATTATGATAAAATATCTACCTCATCATGCTTTTTTCTTTATACTACCTTTTGGTCAGCACTCATTGGTAGGGCTTAACGTGACATATTGCCATCATAGAGTTCTAGTCTAAGCTTTTTTTCTTGACTTATAACTCCAAGAAGTACGTGTATTTTTACTGTGTTCAAATTTGCACTTACATTTTTCTGTACAGTGGTGATCCACAACTACACTGCCATGACTATATCTGGGAAGTCCCAGGGTTTGATTAGGAATTTCTGGGTGAAGTGCTCCTACCCCAGGTCTCCTGGTTCACTTTATTCTTTCTTCAAGGGAGTGGAACCATGAACACTCCCCGAGCATTAGCCCCACCCACACAATCATCCCCACCCCATGCAGGGCTTGTCTGGCCTTTCATGAAGACCAGTGGCGGAACTACCGGGGTCGCAGGGGTCGCGAATGCGACCAGGTCCTGGAGTTCTGCCAGTCAGAGGGGCCCAAGGGGTGCTTAGCGGTCGTTTTCAGCAAAATTTTTTCTTTTTATTTGGTGTGGTAGCGGAGGGAGTGATTGCATGCAAGGGAGCGTGGAGCGGGGCCCAAGGAAATGCTTGGGTAGGGTCCAATTTTTTCACTATAAAATATATTGGCAGCAGGCTCTAATATTTATATATATTGGCTGCAGGGGCAAATATTTACATATATATATTGGCAGCAGGGACAAATACTATATATATATCGTCAGCAGGGTCTAATATTAATATATATCGGCAGCAGGGGCTAA